>VMDO01003680.1:0-21334 GCA_007922755.1 Pedetes capensis | reverse complement strand
TTAACCAGGCCCGACCCTGCTTAGCTTCCGAGATCTGATGGGATCGGATGCCACAGGGCTACCGCTTTGAGTAATTAGGATAAGGTCTGGCCACATGGAACTCCCATTCTGATCCCCATCATTATCAATGTCATCATCATTGTCTTTATCAACATCACTACTAGTGCCTTCATTCTTATATGGACCAACCATCCTTGAAATAATTTGCCTGTTTTATTTCGCCCTCACAGCATCAGACTAGGACAGGTAATATTATCTATACATTACACATGTAGTAATAAACAGCAAGATTGTATCTGATGAACAGAAAGATTGTATCACTAACCATAAGTCACACCACTATCTATTAACAGAGCCAAGATCCAAACAAGGTGTATTTTTTCCTCTATAGCCCATAATTTAAAGCACTTTGCTATGCTGTCTCCAAGGGGATGTCAGTGAGCAAACATATTGGCTCCTTTATTATTTAACAAGTATAATCAATTTGATATAGATTATAGGTAATTATTGGTTAGGCAGCTAACCTCTTTGGAGGGAGGTCACTGTCCCTGTAACTGTTAGGGCTTGAATCTAAAATGTTCTCTAAAGGGCATGTGTTTCAATGCTGGGTCCCCAGGTGGTGGCACTGCTTGGCAGGCTGTTGATCTTCAGCAGGTGGGACCTAGCTGGCAGAAGTAGGTCACTGAGGGCGGGCCTTTGGAGGTTCTACCCAGAACCCTAATTCCAGTCCCTCTCTCTGTGTGATTTTTGATGCCATGATGTGAAGTTCTTTGCCACAGGCTCCACCATGCCTCCCTGCCACTATGGACTGAAATGCTCTGAACCATGAGCCAAATAAACCTACCCTTCCTCCTTAAGTGAGTCTGTCAGGTATTTTGCCATGGTGATGCACAAGCCAACTAACGTGGCAATCCTGATCAGTACTTTATTCAACACACATCTTTTGCATTCTTATTGTACATTAAGTATTGTTTTCAACACTGAGAAATACAATAACAAACAAGATCTCCAAAAATCCCTGCCCTTGAAGGGCTCACAATCTGTAGATTAGATGAACCATCAGAATAGGTGGTTTTAGTGGATGGCAGATTCTTTGTCACTTAGACCCTCATATGTTTTGGGGCTCAGATCTGGAGCCATTTCTGTATTTTATAAGTTGGTAGTGCAAAGCTTGCTGTCACACTGTCACCCTCAAATGGCAAATGAAATTTGCCAGTGTATGTCTACCTTGGAGGCTAAGGTGACACATACACACCACTTGGCATGTTGTTGGACACTGATTTTAAGCTCTGTGGTATGACCAATTAGAATATTCACAATACATATAAATGATAAAAGACTCACCCCTAGAATGTATAAACAGTCCCTACAACTCAAAAAGAAAAAGACCAAAATCCTTTAGAAATTGACAAAAGATTTAAACAGACAACTCACAAAAAAAATCTAAAAACTTGTGAAAGGACTGAGCCTCACTAATCATTAGGTAAATGTCAATTGAAAGCACAATGGTATATTAATTTATATTCAATGACATGGCTAAAATAAGAAAGGCTAACAACACTAAGTGCTGGTGAGGGTGTAGAGCAACAGTGCCTTTCATATGGTGCTGCTGGGGGTTCAAATGGGCACAAACACTTTGGAAAATTATTGATAACTATCAATTATAGAATTCACATTATTCCTTGCAGTGTAGATTCCCCAAGCATTGTTGCTGTTGGTAGGTACCATGTAGTCAGGTCTGACTCATAATGACCCTCATAGGTTTTCAATGGCTGAATGTCTCAGGATTGCTTCTGGAGTGGATTGCCATCTATCTTCCATTTTTGCAGTTCTTTGGATCAAATCTGGGTCCTCAGAGAGTGCACTTTACCAACTGAGATAAATCCCAGTCCTACTTCAAGCATTGTTGTTGTTGTTAGGTGCCATTGAGTCAGTATCAGACCCATAGCAACCCCAAATATGCTGTTAGTTGCATGTTTCTGTGATGCTGAAAGCTATACCACCATTATCTCAGATACCAGCAGAGCTATCCATGGCGGACAGGTTTCATCTGAGCTTCCAGAATAAGACAGACTATGGAGAATGACCCAGCAGCCCACTCCCAAGATAATTAGCCATTGAAAATCCTATGAATAGCAAATAAGCACTGTCAAATATATTGTTGTTGTTGTTGTTAGGTGCTTTCAAGTCAGGTCTGACTCACAGTGACCCTATGTGTCACAGAACAAAACACTACTTGACAGTATGCCATGCCTGACACTGTGTGGCCGTGCTTCTCTGCTATTCATAGGGTTTTCAATGGCTGATTTTTCTAGGAGTGGTCTGTCGGGTCCTTCTCCCAAGCCTACAGCAGGTGATCTCCCATCCAGGAACTAATCAGGACTGACTTTGCTTAGCTTCAGAAATCAGACAAGATAGGACACCAGGGTGATATGTCTATAGACATTGTCAAATATGCTGCTGTTGTTGTTGTTGTTAGGTGCCATCGAGTCGAGTCCAACTCAGAGTGACCCTCATAGGGTTTTCAATGGCTGTTTATCAGGATTGCGTTGGGAATGGGTTCCCATGTCCTTCTCCCATTTTGTGGTGCTGGGAATCAAACTAGGGACCTCAGAAACTGCAGAGCAGCACTCTACCAATTAAGCTAAATCCCAGCCCAAATATGCTGTTAGTTGCCATTAAGTCTTGTCTGATTCATAGCGACCCATTTAGGGTTTTCAATGGCTGATTGTTTCAAGTAAGGGGCAGGTGTGGATTGCCACGTCCTTTTCCCATTTTTGTGGTGCTGGGAATTGAACCCAGGACCTCAGAGACTGCAGAGCAGTGCTCTACCAACTGAGCTTAATTCCAGCCCCATTGTTAAATACAGTGCCAGAAAATGATCCCTGAAGGCTGGGAGGCATTCAAGAAACAACTAGGGAAGAGTTGTCTCCTCAAAGTAGAGTTGACCTAATGATGGGATTGGGGAAAGGCGCCTGGGACCTCCTTTTGCTCATGTGGAATGACTCACACTGGGAAGAAAAACATAGTGGGTAAAATAATGGGCTCAAACATAAAAAGATCACATGCATGGCACCGTGTCAGGTGATGTTTCTTTCTATTGTGCTCGGGGTTGCTATGAATTGAATCCTAATGCATCCTAACAATAACATGTCACATGAGTAAGTTTGTTAGCAAGCATACTTCTCATCGTCATTGTTGTTGTTTGATGCTATCTTGCAACTTATCTGAGCCTGGAAATTCCAACCTATGTAAGTGGTTTTGCAATGAGCAGGGTCTCTGTATGACTCTTTTCGTGCCAGGAGTGGTTGGACCTTCCCTGAGTAGTTGCAGAAATCCGTTGTCCAATAAGAAATGCTTTGTTTATTTTATATATGTAAAAAACGATCTCATTTTTCAGGGGATTATTAATTAATGATTTACTAATTACTCTGGAACCCTTTTTTTAAAGAAAAAAAGGAGTTTAGACAGTTGTTTAAATGAATTCTTATTTGAGTAATTAGTTGGATCAAACTAATTGACTAAATTAAGAAATCCTTTAATAGACATTACTTAGGTGTCGGTGCGATTTTGTTACTGGTGATGTGTAACAAATTCATTGTGTGACAAGTAATAAATCTGTCACTCTTGAAGGGATCCTTTTTAAAGCAAAGGAAATTCGCTTTTGTGCCCTGAAGAGAACTTAGATACTCCTTAGATAGAAACAATGAACTATTTTGATTTTGTATTCGAACTTTAGATTATTGACAGAACTCAAAACAAGAATCAAGGTACAGAAAAGAGCATGGATAGATTAACATGAGAAAACTGTGTTAGGGAAGGAAAAGATAGGCTCTATCATGACTGCCGGGGCTGGGATTTAGCTCGGTTGGTAGAACGCTGCACTGCAGTCTCTGAGGTCCTGAGTTCAATTCCCAGCACCACAAAAATGGGAGAAGGACGTGGCAATCCACTCCCAAGGCAATACCGAAACAGTCAGCCATTGAAAACCCTATGAGGGTCGCTATGAGTCAGATACCGACTGGATGGCACCTAACAACATCAAGACTGCCAAGGGGAGCCGCTTCATGGAGAAGCATTTCCACACAGGCCTTGACCAAGCTGCACACTTTCCTCAAGGTCTAGGCAAAAGACACCTCCTCTTCCATGCTTTTGCTCACGCTCACCCACTCAAATAAATACATAGCAACTCTTTGCACTGTGTTTTTCTAACACTGTGAAAATCCTAAAACACACTTTTCATTGTAACATATTTTTTCACTGATAGACTGTGACCTGCTTAGTGATTGTCTTTGTAATCTAAGACAGTAGCCTAGTTATTGAATGGTGAATCAACAGAGCATGCATGAGTTAATATTTAGGAGATTCATATCCAACTGAGGCCTCGCTGACAGTCCTTTTTCTGTTTTGTGATCAATACGGTTCTTTCCAATGATGAAGCAGATCAGCCTTAAGTCATGGAAATTCTTCCACCACATTTCCCCCAGTGGTCCCTAATCATCATTTTGAAGGCCATTTTGGAATAAGCGCAGCTGAGGATTTTGAACTTGGCCCCGGCTGCTGGATGGTAACAGTCACTGTGCTCTCACCGGCTGTGGGGGGTGGTGTCTGAGGTCCATCATCACTGTTCACCATGATGCAGGGCTCCCGGTGGGAGAAGTAATCGCCAGCTCCTCTTGAGCAGATGTGACTCTTGGTGGTAGCCCTCCTGACATTGGACACATGTTCTCACTGGAGATGACTTGAACGGGCTGAACTAGAAAGAGGTTGTGTATAATACCAGGTTTTATATTAAACGAAAATAAATTTTCTCTAACGTGAGTTTTCAGACAGGTTGTCCTAATATATTAACTTCTGTCTATGTTTTGAATAGTCAATTTCACGGTGAAATGAGTTCTTAATAATATATTTACCACCTGGGAGAAATCTCCCAGCCATCTGGAAAGGAGAGGGGATTTAGTGCCTCCAAACAGAGATTGGATTTTTTCACAGTTATTTATTTATTTTTACACCAGGTAAAGAGTGGGAAGGATGACTTTGTCCCTGTGTTGCTGCAGCAGGGGGCGGGTGTAGACTGCACAGAGCGGTGAGCGCGCTCAGTCGACCCCTCCAGGACGTCTGCCTCTGCCACCCCTGTCAGGCACCTCGCCATTTAGCATGCCAATGATCCTGAAGGAGTGTCCTGTGTTACATTAATCATTGAAGGGAATGAAAGAATAATCAAGCTGAGGGTCCAGCTTTGCTTATGTTTTGCATTCTTACGGGAGTAGCAGACGAAGAAGGTCAGAGCTATGACTTTGGATGAGAAATACTGGATTCAAATCCATATTCTGTCACTCTGTTTGTGTTACAAATTACCGACCCCCTCTGAGCACCATTTTCTGCATTTTAAACAATGATATTCATTATGGCTACATTGCAGTGGTGGTGTGAGGTTGGAGATGTAGGCAAAGTGTTCAGAGCTAATATCAGTGATTGATAGGAAGTGATCAATGGAAAATATGGAACAGTTGAAAGAATGTTCAAAACATCACTGTGTGAGTGTATGTGGAACATAGTGTGTGCACTCTAACTCATCTAAGAGAAGATATTGGAACTAAATGGAGAAAACAGAGAGGGCTTTAGGAAGTTTTGAAATGAGTTTTTGAGAATACAAAAACATTCCATTTTTCATTCATTCAATAAGCACCTACTAATCACTTACTATGTATTCTTCTGGCTGCTTTGCATATGTCTATGAATCAAACAAATCTTTCCTCGTTTTTAAAGTTTAGATTCTTGAGGAGCATATTAGATAGACAATAAGTGGTAAATGTAATAACTACATAAACCACATTGTATGTTTTCTATTTTGGTAGGAAAAAATTTTTTAAGGAATTGGGAGTTTGAAGGCTAGGGCACGCTGCCGTACTGATAGAAGACTCAAGGCAGGTGTCATTTATAAGCTTACATTAGAGGGAATATTTGAATGACGTGAGGAGATAAATCAAGTAGGTATCAGGTGAACAGAAGTGTCCAACAAGGAACCAGCCGGTGCAAGAGGTCTAGGGAAACGCTGATGGGTTCAGTGGGCGGCACGATGAGCCATGCGGCCAAACCTGAGTGAGTCAGAGAAGATGTGGAAGGGTTAGGAACAAAGACAGCAGGATGCTAGAAAAGAGGGAGTTACAGGCCATCGTAAGGATGCAGGCTTTGACTCCAAGAAATGGACAGCCACTGGACAGTTTTGCAGAGCACAGCAGTAGGATCCGATGGACATTTAAGCAGAACCATGAATTATTTGCCTGCAGCCATTGCCCTGTTGCATCTGATCCCATCAGATCTTGGAAGCTAAGCCAGGTTGGGCCTGGTTAGTATTTGGATAGGAGATCGCCTGGGAACACCAGGTACTGTAGGCTTGGGAACAGGACCCGGCAACCCACTCCCCAAAAAACAAGCCACCATTGAAAACCCTATGAACAGCAGAGAAGCACTGACAATAGTGTTTCACCTGTTGTACATAGGGTCACTATGAGTCAGATACTTACTCTGTGGCACCTAACAATAACAACAATGAATTACTTGGCTCCCATGTTGAAGCTAGACTTGGCTGAGGTGGGCAACTGTGGATGTAGAGGGAATGATGAAGAGGCCACCAGGACAGCCATGGAAGAGTGGACTGTGGGTCAAGCTGGGAACATGGCCGTGAAGCCACTGAGAAGCACTCAGTTATCTCCAAGGTGGAGACACGTGGTTTCCTGATAGGTGATTTGGAAGGAGTGAGGTTGACAGCAGAGCAATGAGCCTGACTCCAGCAGATGGGCTTGCCCTCAGTTCAGAGACTGAAGACTGTGCACACTCCATGTTTTGGAGATGGGGTAGGAGTTTGGTGCTGGGGATGTGGGTTTGTTGTGCCTGTTAGACTTCCTGTTGTTGTTAGGTGCCATCATGTTGGGTTCAACTCATAGTGACCCTATGTACAACAGAAGGAAACACTACCTGGCACCATGCCAGACACACGATCCTCGGTCTGTTGTTACAGCCACTGTGTCAGTCCATCTAGTTGAGGGTCTTCCTTTTTTTCATTGACCTGCCACTTTCCCAAACAGGATGTCCTTCTCCAGGGATTTTTCCCTCTTGACAAAATGTCCAAAATACTCAAGACACAGCCTAGCCATCCTTGTGTCCAAGGAGCACTCTGGTTGCACTCCTCCTAGTACAGATCTATTGGTTCTTTTGGCAGTCCGTGGTCTATTCAATATTCGTCTCCAGCACCGTAATTCAAAAACACCAATTCCTCTCCTCTCTCTGTTATTCACTGTGCAGCCTTTGATGCTTATGATGTGACTGAAAATACCATGGTGTGAGTCAGGCGCACTTTGGTCTTCAGTGTGACTTAGGTGGAGACAGAGAACCGGCAGTCACATCCACACTCCAGCAGCTCAGGTTTGTCCCAGACAACTTGACATTTCAGAGCGTTGGCATATAGATGTGGTTTAGAGCCACGTAACCAAAGGTGAGGCCCAAGAAAATGAAGCCTGGGAACTGACCATTGGATTGGAAACATGGTGCTCAGCATGGCAGATGCACAGTGAGAAGGAAAGCTTGACTGGGAGACGGGAAGGAAGGGAGAATCTGAGGAGGGGACAGGAGGCTGAAGGAGGTAACACTTTTGTGTGTGTGGTACTGGGGGTTGAACCCAGGGCCTCGCGATCGCATGCTCTGCAAGTGCTGGACCACTGAGCTGCACCCTCAGCCCATTTTTTTTTTTTTTTTACTTTTTGAGACAGGGTCTCGCTAAGTTACGCAGACTACCTCTGGTCTCGAACTTGAGATCCTCCCGCCTCTACCTCCCAAGCCACTGGGATTACAGGCGTGCACCACTGTGCCCGGCAAAGTGGTAACTTTTTTGAAGACTTTTTTCCCCTAGAGAAAGGAAGGAAGAAATAACAGAAGTTAGTTTTTTTAAAAAGTTTGTTTTAATAGAATAGATCAGACTACATTTTTTGTTGGTTTGGTTGGCTTGGTTTTGTTGTTTATTTGTCCACAGTACGGGGAGTTGAACCCAGAGCTTCATGCATGCCAGGCAAGTGCTCCACCACTGAGCTGCACCCTTAACCCTGGTTTGTTTCTTTGGTTTTCTGTTTGTTTGCTTTATTTTTTTTTCCAGTACTGGGGGTTGAACCCAGGGCCTTGCGCCTGCATCCTCTGCAGGGATGTTTGGGAAAGTGGCAGGTCAATGAAAAAAAGGAAGACCCTCAACTAGATGGACTGACACAGTGGCTGTAACAATGGACTGAGGATTGTGTGTCTGGCATGGTGCCAGGCTCTAAACCACATCTATATGGTGCTGCAAGTGCTGGACCACTGAGCTGCACCTCCAGCCCATTTTTTTACTTCTTTTGAGACAGGGTCTCCCTAAGTTACGCAAACTGCCTCTGGTCTCTAACTTGTGATCCTCCTGCCTCCACCTCCTGAGCCGCTGGGATTACACACGTGCACCACTGCGCCCGGCTGTTTGCTTTAATTTTGAGATAGGGCCTTGCTAAATTGCACAGGCTGCCTCTGGCCTTGAGCTTGTGATCCTCCTGCCTGACTCCCCAAGTTGCTGGGGTTGCAGGTGAATACCATGGCCCCCAGCCAGAACATGCTCCTATAGGAATGGGAATGATCTGGAGGAGAGGGAAAGTGACCCGGGAACAATTGTGGGACATGGGTAGAGCAAAAGCAGACATCACATGGAAGATGGAGTGTCTGGTTCTCCCTGGAGGGAGGCCAGTGCGCGAAGGCATAGGCAGGGTGGCGAGTCCAGGAATGTGCTCTTCTCAATAGCTCGAATTTTCTTGGGGAAGGAGGAAGTGATGGCATCAGGCAGCTCTGAGGACGAAGAAGTATGAGTTGGGGGGAAGAAGAAGAAAGGGAAAAATGATGATTCTCGCAGGAATGGACCCGTGGGAGAATAAGATCCGGCAGCAGCAGGCCTGCGAGAGAGTGTCGCAATCAACTTACACGGAGGTCGCTCAACTTACGGTGAGCCAAACAGGTGAAGCTCATGACCTGGAGATGTTGTGTGGGCTGTGCCCTCTTCTCGGCACAGGAGGTAGAGAGATGAAGAGGATGCAGTCACTGCCCTTGAAGAGCTCACAGGGCTAGAGTGAGAGAATGAAATATGAAACCGATAACTGTAATAAATTGCAATAGTTCTGTAATTGAGTTATCCTTATTGTTTGGGGAAGCCGTGCCAAGTGCTGTTGCCAAATACAGCGGCACAGCAAGCTGGTGGTGTGTTTCACATCAGAATCAGAATGTGCCTCTCTGCGGTTGCTCTCCACTTACTCGATACATATTAATTAAGTGTCCAACACTATAATAGGCATTAGTGCGACAATGGCAGGTAGGGTCCTTTCTTCTCCCACTCAGCTCACCACCCAGTGTGGTGATTTGCAACTGGAGTCACCTGGGCACTTTTAAAAGTCTAGACACCCAGGCCATACCCCATACCAGGAAGTCAGGATTTCTAACATTGCTTATTGTTTGTAAGTTGAGTCAAGGAAGAGGTGCTGATCTAGGCGGACAGACAGATAAGAAGACAGAGAAAGAAAATACAGATGTGATGTTGTTGTTGTTGTTAGGTGCCGGCGAGTCAAGTATGACTCATAGCGACCCTCACGGGGTTTTCAATGGCTGACTGTTTTGGGATTGCCTTGGGAGTGGATTTCCAGGTCTTTCTCCCATTTTTGCGGTTCTGGGAATTGAACTTGGGACCTCAGAGACTGCAGCGCAGCTCTCTAACAACTGAGCTAAATCCCAGCCCCCACAAATATGGTAAATCCTATCAAATATGGAAGCTCAAGGTGGTCAGGGAATCTGCTTGAGGGACCTCGGAGGAAGAGCCAGCTGAGCTGAGCTGAATAAAGAATGAGTGGAAGTCACTGTGGGAAGAGGCAGAAAGAAGGGTTAGGAACGGTACAGAGCCAAGAGTTGAAAGAGCATGCCTCACTCAGAACTCTGTGAGTAGTTCCATAGGATCAGAGCCAGGACACCAAACAGGAGGAAAGTGGCCACTGATGCTGAGAGATCATTAGGCAAGAGCCACCTTGAACAGGCACGTTCCACACTTGTTCCCACACGATTGTCGAGTTCTCATTCAGACATGACCAGGGAAACCCCTAGATCATAGGAAACTCGTTTCACTGAACTTGGTGAGCATAGGTGGGCAGCGCCTGGAAGAGTCTCAGCCAAATCAAAGAGAAGAAAATGTTCTTTCTTGGGGGCTGGGGCTGGCGTGAACCAAAGAATCGTTTTAGGATGCATATTAGGGAGCAGGGACTGAGCAGGGATTAGCCATGTTTTATAAAGTAGTTGAGCTGCTAAAACATTCTGCGGTCTATGGAATCTGTGAATCCATGTGGAGTCGCTGTTATCTTATTATGGAGCATAAGGGTCCGGATGATCTGGTATGGAAATATTTTGAGCTGAGATCATGTTCCGTGCCACGGTTTGGTAGAGTTTATCCGTTTTGTGAGTCGAAGCACGGATTGCCAGCTGTGGTTTCTCTTTAAGTGTCATGATTTGCTGTATTGAGAATACATGGCACAGGAAGAGCACAGAGAAGCAGGGGTTTCCCATGAGATGCGGTGTCGGCGAACCTGCTGACTCCTGGAGGTGACTCAAAGACGAACATCTACCGCACAGCACAAGTTCAGTCAGACAGGGGATAAATTCAGACACCCGACCTTTTTAAAAAGATACTGCTGCAGAAGTGCATTGACAAAAATATACCAGCCATGGGGTAGAAAATTTTGTATGTTTTAGGCACACAATATTAAAACTATTAACATTTATGAGGATTCCAAGCATGGAAAGGAACACGATGAATAATAAAACAAAAATGTACTAACTACTCACTTTTCTCATATCTTAACATTCTTGCCAAATTTACTTTGGACCTCGTTGCTAGACAAATACAACATTACAGATCAATAGAATCCCTGTGTTTATTCTTCCCTAAATCCATTCTCCTTGCTGCTTTTTTTCCCTCCCTAGGGGTAACCATAAATTATGAATTTATTGGATTTTTCTTTCCTAATGCATTTATACAGACTGGGGTTTAGTTCAGTTGGTAGAGCACTGCACTGCAGTCTCTGAGGTCCCAAGTTCAATTCCCAGTACCGCAAAAATGGGAGAAGGGCCTGGCAATCCACTCCCAAGGCAATCCCGAAATAGTCAGCCATTGAAAACCCTATGAGGGTCACTATGAGTTGGATACCGACTTGATGGCACCTAACAACAACAACAACAATGCATTTATATATATATAAATAAAATATAATATTTTCCTCTATGATTTTGAACTATTAAAATCTCAATCTGATTCTACCCTTCTGCTACTTGCCCTTTTTATGCAACTTCAATTTCCAACTTTGATTGGTTCCTATATTTTTGTTTGCTTGATTTGGTTTGTTTTGAGTCAGTGTCTCACAGTGCAGTTCAGGCTGGTCTCCAACTTGGAATTCTGTTGCCTCCAACTCCTGAGTGCTGAGATTGCAGGTGTATACCACCACACTGCCTGGTGCCTGTTTTATATGAATGTACATATACCATGTGTGCATTTTAACTGTAGGATAGTGGTCCATGTTATAAATATATCATCATCTGGCTCTATTGTTGCAAGACAGTTGGGTTGTTTTCACCTATCATGAACAATGCTTCAGTAAACACTTTTACGTACGGGTCCTTGTTTACATGTGAAACATAATTACTGGTTGCAGGACAAGAGAACCTTTAAAATTTCCAAACATTGCCAAATTTATTAATAAAATGGTCCTACCAGTTTACAATCTCTCTAGGGTAAGTGAACATAAGCAATTTGCTGAGCATATAATGATATCTTATTGTTGCTTTAACTTGTATTTTCCTGATTACTAGTTTGGCTGAGCATCCTTTTATATAATTATTGGCCATTTGATTTTCCTTTTAGTGAACTGTCCATTTTTTCCCAAGTGTTTTTTGTTTTTTTGTTGTTTGTTTTTTATTTTCTGTTTTTTCTTCTAGTTTAGTGGATGATTTCTCTTTTTCTCTTTTTCACACTTTGGATACTAATTCTTTGTTAATTATATGCGTTGCAATTGCAAAGTTCTTCCAGGGAATGACTCATGTTTTAAGATTATGATTTCTTTGGTAGATGTCTTTTATTTTCTTTTAATGATCTAAAATTATATTTTCCTTTAGGAGTACCTATGTGTGTATGCATTTGCACAGAAAATAATTTCCTACCTGAAGGAAATAAAAATACCCTCTAATTTGTATTCTAAAAATGGCATGTTGTTGTTTTCACATTCCACTCCTTAACTATAATTGATTTCTGTCTGTCATGCAAGATAGGGTCCACCAACTTTCATCCATTGCCCACAATCTGTGAGATTGTTTCTTTCTGAAATTCCATTTCCCTTTGGTGTGATTCTGTTTGGGGGCCTTTATCCTGTTCTGCTGGTCTATTATTCTATTCTCTGATGTAAACCATAGTATCTTAATGGATGTAGCTCTGAAATGCATTTTACTACTTGATAGATGTTCCCATCTTGCTCTTCGAATTCATCCTTGCTCATTCTCCTCAAATTAATGTCTAGTACCATGTAAAATTTTCTCAGAGTTTCACTTGAGTTGTACTAAGTAAAGTTTATAGAATAATTTCATGTGAATTGACATATTTATGATGCAGAGTTTTTCCACCCATGAGCATGTTATATGCATCCATTTATTTAGGTCTCATTGTGGGATTTTCAATAAAGTTTTATAATTTTTGCTATAAACCTCTTACACATGTTTTGTATAGCTATTCCCATACACCCTATTTTTGTTGTCATTGTAATTAATTTTTTGTATGCAGTTTGTTTCAAAATTTAATTGATATTTCTATATTGATCTTATATTCAACAACTTTCCTAAACTTCTATATTAATCATAATTAATCTTTTGATTCATTTGACTTTTCTACATAGATAATCATATCATTAGGGAGTTTATGGTTTTCTAATCCTTTCTATCTTTATGTCTGCATCTTTTCTTACTGTGCTGATCCTGACCTTAAACACACCCTTGTACACAAATGGAGACAGTCAGCATCTTTGTGCTCTCCCTGACTTTAAAGAGGTTGCTTCTAATAGTTTGACTATTAAATATGGTATTCTTCATATGTTTTGGCAAATGCCCTTTTGAAGTTAAAGAAGTCCCGTATAATCATGGTGTTTTGTTGAATTTCTGTTATAAACTTAGCACAATTAATAGTTGTTCTATATTTTTTGAAACTAAAAATGTTGCACTTTTTTCCACAAAAATATTTTCCAGCTGGGTGCCACAGCACACACACATAATCTCAGCAACCTGGGAGGCTAAGGCAAGAGGACTGTGAGTTCAAGGTCAGAGACAACCTGTGCAATTTACCAAGACCCTGTTGCAAAATAGCAAATAAGAGAGACTAGGGTGTAACCCAGTGGTAATGCACTTGCTTCGCATGAACAAGATCCTGGGTTAAAACAAAAAATCACTCATTCAGGAGCTCAGTGAGTAAGTCTACTGGTTACATCCACAACTTGGTTCAAGGAAACCATCACAGACAAAGGCAGAGATTGTGTGGGATTATGACTAATCTACTAGAATGAGGATGCGGAAGGGCTTCTGACTAAAATGGAAAATGACTTCTTCATTACCAGTCACTGCTTCTTAAAGCGTAGTGGACAAACAGGCAGCATCAGCAATACCAGGGATACTTTAGGCAATTCAGGATTTCAGGCTCAGACCTACTAAATCTAAATCTGCACTTAACTAGCTCCCCAGGTCCACTGCATGCATTTAAAAGCTAAGAAGCCTGGTTCTGTGCCATCCTTCAACTTGTTGTTAGGTGCTGTTGCATCACACCCGACTCATAGTAACAGGGACAAATTCATTCATGTGATCTGGTATACTTAATCTATTTTCTAAAATTAAAAACAATTCACATTCCTAGGATAAAACAATTTGGTAATTAAAAAAGAAATATATCTAGAAAAATATGCATACATATATATACACATACACATACACATATACATTCACTCACACTCACACGTATATTGAATTAAGTTTGTTCCTGCTCACTTTGGGTTTTTCTATCTCTGTAGATGAGAATGACCTATAATTTTCCTCCTCTGGTTTTTGGAGCAAGAGAGTTCTAGCCCAGTAAGCGATCTGACAAATGTTTCCCATTCTAAACCATTTAATTCACTTTTGAGTTATCTACGGCTTGTGTTTTTTTAGGACTTACCTCTAATTTGCTCTGTACTTAATGTTGGTTATGAGGCTTTTAAACTACTGAGAACATTGTGTTTTGTACATCACTTCTGAAATTTGATTTTCCATGCTTTAAATCAATTTTTTCCATATTTCTGTCTTGAAATTTACCAGCAAATATCATTCATGCTAATTACAAGATTCTATTGATTTTACTATATATCAATTTATCGTAGCTGTAGTGGTTCTCACAACTTTTTTTTAACATATATTAGCAGCCACTTTGTACAGTTTTGTTGGTCTTTTCAGAGAACTACTTCTCAACTTTGTGAATCTTCCTGGATCTTCTTTTACATTTTGGTATTTTCTTTAGATACTGGGGGTGCCAACATATGTATACATATTTTAAGATATGTTTACCTACATACATTTTGAAGCTGAATTGAATTACTGTAGCAGTAGGTAGTGTGACATTCCCTCAAAAGATTGTTGTTGTTGTTGTTGTTTGGTGCCGTCAAGTCGTGTCAGACTCATAGGGTTTTCAATGGCAGATTGTTTCGGGGTTGCCTTGAGAGTGGGTTGCCACATCCTTCTCCCATTTTTTGCGGTTCTGGGAATTGAACTCGGGACCTCAGAGACTGCAGAGCTGTGCTCTACCAATTGAGCTAAATCCCAGCCTGCCCAAAAGGTGGCATTAAACAAATGTTGGCCAGCACCACCAGAAGGCAGGCAGGACAGTCAAAGGAAATGCCAGAACTGCAGTGGTCAGTTGTTGTTCGAGGAGCACAAGACCATTTTGAAGTGTTATTTGAAATTCGAGAACATTGTCTAAGTATGTCATTGGAGGTGTGAGTGTGCGACAGAACCTCAAACATGCGTAATGGTTGCACGCATTTGGGATAAGTTTGTACTGTGTGTGCTGTGCACGAGGGAAGATCTCAGAGGCCTTGCCCAGCAGCAAGTCCTGCCTGAGCCCCTCTTGTAATTGCAGACATCAAACGTGACTTATATTCACCTATTGTTATTGAAATATATTGAGTATTATAACTTTAATACTTTCTTTCCTTTCTCAGAATGTGTATACATATTTTGGCACCCTCTCTATTCTCTAGATTTATTCTTGCTGTTAGATGCTGTTGAGTCAAGTGTGACTCGCGACCCTATGTACTTATTCATAGGGTTTTCAATGTTTGCAGCCATAGCACCCTGGCATCTGATCCTGCCTCATCTTAGAAGTTAAGCAGGGTCAGCCTGACTAGTCCTTGGATGGTAGACCACGTGGGAACAGCAGGTGCTGCAGGATAGGGAGAAGGACCTGGCAACCCACTCCTGAAACAATCCACCATCAAAAAGCCTATGAATACCAGGGAAGCACTGACATAGTGCCGGGCATGGCACAGGGTCCAGGAGTGTTTCCTTCTATTGCACATAGGGTCACTATGAGTCAGACCTGACTCAAAGGCACCTAACAACAACAACAACAACAAAGGGTTTTCTTTTCTTTTTTTTTTTATTAGAAATTTTTAATGTACATCATAATGTGATTCATTTTGACATGCTTTTCGTTGTGACAATTGGGTTTTCAATGGCTGATTATTTCAGGATTGCTTCAGGAGTGGATTGTCACGTCCTTCTCTCATTTTTGTATTGCTGGGGATTGAACCCAGGACCTCACAGAGCACAGAGCAATGGTCTATCAACTGAGTTAAACCTCAGCCCGTTCTTTGGACTTATTATGCTATTATTCTCTGAGGGAATTGGTGGATGACTAACTCATTGACCTTTTTTCTTCTTACTTTTGATTTTTTGGGTGTTGCTGAAGATTGAACCAAGGGCCTTGTGAATGCTAGGCAAGTGATCTACCACTGAACTATGTCCAAAGAACAATTTACTGATTTTTTAAAAAATTTTAAGAGTGTTTTAAATATTTTATTGGTTTGTCTGTATCCTACTTATTTTGACATTTAATATACTACTAATGTTTATGTCTATACATTTTTAAGTTTTTATTTGTGCTTCATAGAAGTGAAATTTGAGTATGAACAAAATTTGAAATAGAGGCTCCTCTGCTTATGATGAGGTTATGTCCTGATACACTCTTCATAAACTGAAAATGCACGGAGCACACCCACCCTAGAGAACATCCTGGTAGCCATTCCTCCCACTGTGGAGCATCCGCTGCCTCCCCTTGTGATTGCGAGGCTGGCTGGGAACTGCAGCTTGAGGCCTCTGCCCAGCCTCACAAGGGAGAATCAGACAGCACATCGACCGCTAGCCTGAGGAAAGATCAACACTCAGAATCCCAAGTATGCTTCCTACCGAATGCACGTCACCTTTGCACCATCTTAAGGTCCAGCGATTGTAAGTTGAATCTTCGTGAGCCAAGGACCATCTGTGTGTGTGTGTGCGCATGCACATGTGCGCACAAACACACATCATAACTTACTCTACTGCCCAAATAGGAGTCTGTGATAAATCCTCCTTGTGTAATTACAAAGAATTCAAGCCGCGTGCCCTGGCACACAACTATAGTCCTACTGACTAGAGAGACTGAGGCAGGAGGATCAGGGATCAGAGGCCAGAGGAAGCCTGCACAACTTGGCAAGCCATTGTCCCAAAGTAAAAATATAAATAAAAATTTAAAAAGGGGCAAAGGGTGAAGCTAAGGGGCAGAATGTGGGCCTAGTATGTATGAGGCCCTAAGTTCAACTCCCCTGCAATGCAAAAAGAAAAACCATGACAGAGAGAGAGAGAGAGAGAGAGAGAGAGAGAGAGAGAAACAGAGAGAGTGGGGAGGAGGGGGTGAGAGAGAGAATTCATATTCTCTAATTTATTATGGTCTGCAGCCGTACCCCTGTGGCATCCGATCCCGTCAGATCTCACAAGCTAAGCAGGGTTGGCCTGGTTAGTACTTGGATGGGAGACCACTTGGGAATACCAGATGCTGTAGGTTTGGGAGAAGGACCTGGTAACCCACTCCCCAAAACCAATCAGCCATTGAAAACCCTATGACTATCAGAGAAGCACTGACAATAGTGTTTCGCCTGTTGTACGTAGGGTTGCTACGAGTTGGACACAGATAAGAAGGCACCTAACAACAACAACAATTTGTTAGGTCCATGTCTCCTAGGAACCAAGGAGCAATCAGCACCTGAGGCCTGACTGAGGTGGCAGAAGTCCTGGCAATGCATCTCAGTGGGAGCTGAGCCCTAGTCATTGCTTTGGGGCGGAGTGACAGAAACCTAGTTATCTGGGAGAAAGACAATAAGGTAGAAAATGGGGTAAGGAAGGGCAGGGCATGAGACCAGAGTTGGGGCAACCAGGGACTGCTTAGTTTAATAAAATCTGCCCTGAGAAGGGGCTCAAGTCTCAGCGCTGACTCTGTTCAGGAAAAGCAATGAAGGAGGAAGTTATGGAGAGGTAATGGTCAGGATTTCTGGTTCTGCAATCACTGAATTAGTTTCAAATCTGTACCTTTCATTTGGTTGTGAGAACCACGATTTTCTTTTCAAAAAAATAGAACTCATAATAATATTCAACACATTAAGTTATTGTGAAAATTAAATAATAAAGTGTTTTGTCTGGTCTCTTAAATGTACTGATGACTCATTGGCAAACTCAATGAACCAACTATTATTATATATTCAAATTATTTTAATTAGATTAATTTGTAATGAGAATACCTGTACTCATAAAAAACAGTAACACTCCAGCCATAGCACTGTGGCGACCAATCCTGTCAGATCTTGGAAGCTAAGCAGGGTCAGGCCTGTTTAGTACTTGGATAGGAGACTGCCTTGGAACACCAGGTGATGTAGTCTTGGGAGAAGAACCCAGCAACCTACTCCCAAAAGGCAATCAGCCATTGAAAATCCTATGAATAGCAGAGAAGCACTGACAATGTAGGGTTGCTATGAGTCAGACACCAACTCCACGGCACCTAACAACAACAGCCAAGTGGGAAGTCTAAATGCTTTTGCTAAGCAAGGATGGGGGCTGGGATTAGCTCAGTGGGTAGAGCGCTGTGCGGCAGTCTCTGAGGCCCCAAGTTCAATTCCCAGCACTGCAAAAATGGGAGAAGGGCCTGGCAATCCACTCCCAAGACAATCCCGAAGCACTCAGCCAGTGAAAACCCTCTGAGGGTCGCTATGAGTTGGGTTCCGACTCCATGGCACCTAACAACAACAACAACAATAAGCAAGGATGGACTCTGTTCTCAGAGCCCAAACTGTGGCTGAGGCCACTGGAGACCTCACAGGCTGTGACTCCAGGTCAGGCAGAATAAATTGGGAGGAATCCCCCAGTTTCTTCACAAATAGAAGAACACTCTCTGCTTCCAGTGCCCTTGATTTATAGTATGGATCACTTCAGGATTGTTACGGGAGTGGATTGCCATGTCCTTCTCCCATTTTTGCGGTGCTGGGGATTGAACCCGGGTCCTCAGAGAGTACAGAGCAGCGCTCTACCCACTGAGCTATGTCCTTGAAACCCAGCAATGTTTCCTCCCTCTTCTCTCCACTTATTTGGGATTTAGCATCAGGTCAGAAATCAGTCCAGAACTAATGAACTGGTTTCTGGCTCTACAGTTGATCCCGGAGACATGCCCGAAGCCCAGCATGTGGGAAATGTCTGAGTCTAAAAAGGCAAACGGTGGGGCGTGGGGAGCGGTGTTCACAATCGCCACCAGCCCTCTGTGCTGTCCTCAAACGCCACAGGCAAGTGCATGCAGGGCTCTGCCGAAACGGCCTCACAGGCTGGTTGATGGGATTGGAAATTATTTTGAGCCATGCCTTCTGTGTGTTTTGGCTTTTTACTCACAGGACCTCTCTTCCCATCCCTGCTACCACTATTCTCATTTCCCAGTGCACATCTACGGATAGTCTCCAGCATGTTCTGCCTGTGTTGGCTTCTCTGGAGAGGTGACCAAAAGTAGGGGGCAAGTATGCTTATACTGTCCTTCCTTTCTTCTTTTTCTCAGTACTAAGGGGGTGAGCCTGGGGCCTTGCATATGCTTTGCGAACGCTCTGCCGCTCAGCTGCACTCCTAGCCCCTTTTTTATTTTTAAAATTGAGACAGGGTCTCACTAAATTATGCAGGCTGCCTCTGGCCTCAAACCTGCCATCCTCCTGCCTCTGCCTCCTGAGTCTCTGGAATGACAGCCATGTGCCACCATGCCTGGCTACACTGTCATTTCTGTAACCTGAGAAGAGTGGTCTAAACCTCACCTGTCAGATTGCACTAGCTCTGGGAAGACACCAGTTGCTTGGCTTACTAGTAAGAGTGTTGAATACATTCCCAGCATCCGGTTAATATCTATGTCTATAAGGCAATTATCTATATTGGGAAGTCAATATGTTCATGGCTGATCCCTATTCATAGACATCTCCCATATAAAATCTAATGATTACAGCCAAGTTAGCCAATGAATGGAGTAAGAAAGCCAAAGCAGAAATCCCTGACTAACCAGCTCTCCCATGGCCCAACAGAAAAATCTGTGACATTAATGGTTCTCCAGGTGGCCAAATGCACCACTTCATCCGGAAATTGCTTAGTTGCCCCTCACATTGCAATTTGTTCTATTTGCCTATTCCCTGCCACTGTGCAAGTTGTCCTCTTGGCTTTGTGGAAATGATCCCAACCTGCCTGTTACACACAATGAGCTTTAGGATTGGTTCAAAGTATTTGCTTGGGATTATATTTAATATCCACACAACACGTGCTCTGCTGAGTACCATGACAGATGAATATGACATAGATACATCGTCAATGTGTTTCCAGTTTAACCACTGAGACGGAAGTGTGGACATACAACTGCTACAGAGGTAACGCAGGTACTGACACCAGTAAGCCACCCACATAACTGGCAGTTCAATAGAACTATGAAGAGCAGGGAAGGCTTCTTGGAGAAGCCAATGCCCTGTCAGGGTCCTAAGAGACACAGGCTTTGTCAGTAGAGAGAAGAAGGTCAAGAGATGGGGGAGTAAAAAGCAGCTAGGCAGAAGGCTTAAAGCAAAGGCATAGACTTTCAAAACTCTCCTGTTTTGTATGGGACCATTGGCGGTTCTAGCTTGTTAGAACATAAAGTACAGCTAGAGTGGTGTGGGATGGAGCTGGAGAGGAAGATAGGGGTCAGGCGTGGCTGGCTTTACATGGCGTTAATGAGTTGGAACATTACCCTGTGTGTAGCAGAGAGCCATGGATGGATTACGAGCAAAGACATGGAAGGTAGTGGAATTTTACGTGTTCTAAAAGCTTCGTCATGATTTTAGGACAGAATATCAGTTAAGAAAAAGCATGAGAGATCTATTTTATAAGCCTCTACATTTTATTGAGCCCTCAGTACCATGGCTGGCACAAGCTGCTTTAGTTATCTGTTGTGCCATAAATTACTTGATTTGCAGTGGCAAAAGCAATGGACATTTTCTTAGTTGCTCTGGGTCAGGAGTGCAGGCTCAGCTTAGCTGTGTCCACTGGCCCTGTGTCTATCACAAGTCTGAAATCAGGGCACCTTCAGTGCTTCGGTTACCTTAAGTCTCTGCTGGGGTGAATCCACCATCAAGCTCAGCATGTGGTTGGTGGTAGGATTTGGTTCTCCCTGGGTTACTGACCAAACCGCGCCCTCCTCATTTCTTGTGTAATGGACCTCTGCATGTGGCAGCTACAACATAGCAGGTCCCTTCATGTGAGGAATAAAGGGAGCCAGAGAGAGAAGGTGAACAAGATGGAAGGTGAGGTCTTGTACTTCTTAATCTCAGCACTTTCACTGTATTCTATTTGTTAGAAGAAACAAACCTCTAGGTCCGGTCTACACTGAAGGGGAGGGTATTTATATTGTTGTTGTTGTTGTTGTAAGGTGCCGTCGAGTCAAGTCCGACTCATAGTGACCCTATGTACAGCAGATCGAAACACTTGCCGATTCTGTGCCAGGCAAACCATCTTATTTATGTTTAAGCCCATTGTTGCAGACACTGTGTTAATCCATCTGGTGGAGGGTTTTCCTCTTTTCCGTTGACCTGCCACTCTTCCAAACATGATGTACTTCTCCAGGGATTGTTCTCTCCTGACTACATGTCCGAAATATGTAAGA
>VMDO01003679.1:0-138597 GCA_007922755.1 Pedetes capensis | reverse complement strand
AGTAGAGTCTGACTCATAGCAACTCTCACAGGGTTTTCAATGGCTGAGTGTTTTCAAGATTGTTCTGGGAGTGGGCTGCCACATCCTTCTCCCATTTCTGCTATGCTGGGGATGGAATCCAGGACCTCAGAGAGTGTAGAAAGACACTACCAACTGAGCTAAAGCCCAGTCCAAAGTTTCAGTTAGACAGGAGGAAAAACTTCAAGAGACCTGTTGTACATTATAGTGACCATAGTTAATAACAATGTATCCTTAAAATTGCTGAGAGTGGGTTCTAAAGGTTCTTACCACACACACATAAGCATGAGAGGTAAAACTTTTATTAGCTTGATTTATCTTCTATAATGTATATATATTTCAAAACATCATGTTCTATACCATAAATCTATACAATTTTTATTTGTCAATCTTAAGAGTTAATTAGTTAATGAATCTTTTAAAAGACTTCCCAGTGTTTTTTATTGTCTATGAGATAAAGTTCAACTTCCACACAAGGCTATGACCAATGTGACCAACGGCCTTAGCAGACTATTACTACTCTCTCCACTGCACACACCCCAGGCGTCTTGGAATTTGAGCCTGGACACACTCTTCTGGTAATAACTTCCATGATGACTTGGCCACCGGTGACTGGGCTTTCTTCAAAACCAGTTCAAACACTACCTCCCCGGACTTGCCCAGAGTTTGCCTCTGTCTCTTTATGCTCCTGTAAAACTCAGTACTCTCCTTTGTTAGAATACTTGCCACTTGGAATTGTCATTATTTGCAGAAGACTTACTTTGGCTGGGTAGTGACTCCCAGGGAAGGAGTGGCTGCAGCCTTGTTCATGTGCCACCTGTCCTAACATCAATTGTAGCTGTTGGGTGCCATTGAGTCAGATCGGATTCATAGTGACCCGATGTGCAATAGAACAAAACACTACCTAACACTGTGCCGTGCACATGATCTTCTCATGTTTATTCCCGATGTCACAGCCACTCTGTTTCTTCTCATTTTGGGTTATGTCACATCAGCAAAAGCAGGTCCCAGGGGCTTTACTCCATCGCCGTTATTCAGGTCAACTCTACTTTGAAGAGGCAACTCTTCTACAGTCATTCCTTGAATGCCTTCCAACCAGGGAGGCTCATTTTCTAGCACTATGTTGGACAGTGCTTCTCTGCTATTCATAGGGTTTTCAATGGCTGATTGTTTCAGGAGTGGGCTGCCGGGTCCTTCTCCCTAGTCTGTCTTAGTCTGGAAGCTCAGCTGAAACCTGCCCACCATGGGTGACCCTGCTGGTATCTGAAATACTGGTGGCACAGCTTTCAGCATCACAGCAACACGCAAGCCCCAGCAGCATGACAAGCTGACAGACACGTGGCTGTAACCCAAATTAGATGATCACAAAATATGGAACTGACCTATTGAGTATGGTACTGGAAACTCAAGCACTTACCCCTCAATTTTCCCTTGCCTGTTTCAGCAATACTGATCAAAAGAATGGTTTATACTCCTTCTTCCCAGGATGTTCTTCGTTCTCTCTTGAATCCACTCCACCTTACTGCTTATCTGCACTGCATCTTATCAAGGGAACCAGTGGCTGCCATGTTGTGAGCCCATGTGTGGGGACCTCTGGTCTGATCTTCTGGAGTCGATCACACCTCCTCCTGGTCTGTTGCTTCTTCTCGTTCTCAGGACACACCATCTCCTGGGGTCCCTCTCATCTCATTGGTGCCTTCTCCTCAGACTTCTTTGCTAGGTCTCCCTGAATGGTGGAGTCTTGGAGCCTGGGCCTGGGCCCTCTTCTCTTTTCTGCCTACACTAGCTCTCATGGTCACTGCCTCCAGATCCCAGGCTCTAAGTGCTATCTCTACAATGACTCTTCCTAAATTTATAACTCTTGCCTGTCAGCTTGTCTCAAACTGAAGGCTTCTAAATCCAACCATATACTCTACATCACCATTCTACTTCTTGAGCCTCTTAAACTGATGTCCTTATCTATCCTTCACCCAACACTTCTCCAACCAGGCATTGCAACTCTAACCTCTGGTTGCTCAGCCTAAACACCTAGAGTGAACTTTGAGTTCTTTCTTTCTCTTGCCTCCCACCCCAGTCCATCACCAAATCTCATCACTCCACCTTCCATGTACATATGGAATCTGACTACTTCTCCATACCCTGGCCTGTCTCACTCAGGCTGTTTCATGGGTTCCTAACTGCTCTGCCCACTTGGATCTGTGTCCCAGAATTTGATTCTCCATACAGCAGCCTGATTGACCCTGAGAGAACCTAAGCCAGTGTCTCCCATCTTACTCCAATGAAAAAACCATCCTTCAGCATTATGTCTGTTTTCTTCAAGTCCTCCCTTGCCTTCTTTTACTCATTAATTTAATAATGAGTAAACAGGATGGTTTTTCAGTGGAATATCAAGGAAACACAAGGCCCCCATTGCCTCTCTGGCACCTTCTGCTACTCCTGTCTCCCTCCCACCTTGACTGGTCTCCAGCCATGCTGGCCTCCTTGCGGTACCTCAGACAGGGACATTCCTGCTGGCCTGACTGTTGCTCATGCTGCTCCCTCAGCCTTGCATGCTTCCCAAGGGCTGCATGGCTCACTCCACCACTTACTAATATTTTCAAGTAAGATCTTCCCCAACGACCTGTATTTTGTGATTTACTTTGAACCACTTCAGTATAATCAGTGGGATCTTATGCTGGCACTAATTTAAGCTTTAATTCTAGAGATGGTCAGCCAAAGTGCAACCAAGAATGCACACAATTCAGATGGTGTTCTACCAAAACAGCCACACTCCAGAGGCTGAGGCTCCAGATTTCTGTTATTTGCGTCTCAAGCAGCAACCAACACTTTGCTAATGAACACACTACATTTTTAAAAACTGCCTGTTTTGGTGAAACTAGCAACATGCTAAATAACATGGTAGACACTGGCTCAATTAATTGGTTACAATATTTTAGGGATACTTTGTCTTCTTACATAAACAGAGTACAAGAATCCAGCAAGGTTTGTAACCTGTACCCATCAGGAGACACCTGAGCCCTAATCTTTCCTGTGTCCAGCTGTTGATCTGGAAGGATTTGAGGCTACATGATCCAAACCAGAGGGCACAGAACTTCTGTAATGTAGAAAGATAGATGAGACTTCAGAACAGGTTGTACAAACAAATTTGAGCCTAATCTTTGGATAATTATTTGATAATCGGCAGGCTCCATTTAGAGATGTGCTTTGATTATTCTCTGATGGTGGAGCTTGCTACCTCACCTACCTCAAAGACCTTAATGGCTACTGCTATTTAACAAAAAGAACCTAAGAATTCTGTGCATATGCAAACTGGCATAGGGCAAGTTTGTAAGATCTTTCTATTTTGAATTTTAAGCATGCTCCCTTGGATCCTATCTCGATCCTTGTTTTATTTTTCTCCATAACCTATCAATATCCAAAATGTTGTATGTTTGATTGTCTTGTTTATTGTCTTTGGCTACAGATGATGTAAGCTCCATAAGGACAGGGATTTTTGTCTATATTTGTCAGTTTTGTTCACTATCTTGTTGTTGCTGCTGCTGCTGTTGTAGTTAGGTGCCATCAAGTCAGGTCTGACTCATAGTGATCCTTTGCACAATATAACAAAACACTCCCCAACACTATGCCATGCCCAGTACTATTGTCAGTGCTTCCATAGTGCAGTGCAAATAATCGTGGCTGATATAGTAGCAGTGTTAAATTAATTGTTGTTGTTGTTAGGTGCTGTCAGGTAGGTGTCAGACTCATAAAGACCCTATGTAGAACAGGTGAAACACTATTGTCAGTGCTTCTCTGCTATTCACAAGGTTTTCAATGGCTGATTGTTTTTTGGAAATGGGTTGCCAGGTCCTTCTCCCAAGCCTACAGCACCTGGTGTTCCCAGGTGGTCTCTCATCCAAGTACTAACCAGGCTCGACCCTCCTTAGCTTCTGGGATCTGACAGGATCGGACACCACAGTGGTACAGCTGCAGGCAGATGAATTATTAAATTAATGAATAAAAGAAGGCAAGGGAGGACTTCAAGAAAACAGACATAATGCTGAAGGGGTCCTAAAGAGAACAGGATGGGTTTTCAGTGGAATATCAAGGAAACAGAATTTGGTCATGTCATGGAACAAATATAACCAGTGTAGTCTGAATGTATAGACCTGAACTTATTGCTGGCATGCCAAGGAGCATCACTTCCTTTAAGAAAGGTTAGGGAGTCTCACTGAATTGAAAGTGAAAGGATCAGATACATTGTGGGGGAAAACAAAGTTTTGTCTAAATATCCAGTTGATTCAAAAGTGAAGTTTGAAGTCTCTCTTGTGATGGGCTATGATTCTGGTTTTGCATCATTGAGGGCTGGGGCAATGCTCAGACAGATCCGGGATTTGCATAAAGTAGGAGCAGGCTGGGAGTAACACAGAGGGCAAGTTTTTATGTGCGTACTCAAAGCTTGGCAAGATCTCTCTCAGACGTCTCTGGAGAAGGGCACTTGGAACAGAGGAGAACAGTGTGAGCCAAAGCATTCAGGAAAGAAAGCACAGAAC
Source organism: Pedetes capensis (assembly GCA_007922755.1). Taxonomy (NCBI): domain Eukaryota; kingdom Metazoa; phylum Chordata; class Mammalia; order Rodentia; family Pedetidae; genus Pedetes; species Pedetes capensis. The sequence goes on along the minus strand of VMDO01003679.1, from coordinate 134,047 downwards.
ACATCCAAGAAGACACAGGGATCAAGGGAGTGGGGCAAAGGGTGGCTCCAGATGTGGGTAGGAGGCGGTGTTAGGAAGGAAAGGAAGAGTCAAACGCTACACCCTGTGAATGTCATAGGCAACAGAGGGCTATAAAACATTTGTAACGAGGGATTAGGATCAGAGTTGCGAGACAGGCAAAGGCACAGAGTGGGCTGGTGCAACCTTCTGGGTGAGAGGGAGTGACATTCTAGACTGGGAGACAGAGAGACAGACAAGCAAGCTGCCAGGGAGGTGGTCAAGAGAGAAGGTGGGAGAGTGAAGGACAGCCTTGGGAGAGGCCACTGTCAGCCTGAAGACCACTGACACGTGTGACTCCCCATGCTGACCCTCTGCCAAGTCACAAGGCTGTGGCCTCAGCCAGGAAGCATACCGGACTTTGAGTGTCTGGTTGGTGGCCTCCAGGAATTAATCAGGTTCAGTTTAGCTAGCAGATCCCCGTGGTCAGTGGACAACGTGGCCAGTTTCAACAGCTGGCCTTGGAGTTGCTCTGGAGGTTCAGGGTCTGAGGAGTCAACTAGCTGGAGCCGGCCCACCTAGGAGATGGAGGTCCAGTGGGCAGCATGTACCCCCACCAGGGAAAGCCCAGACTCAGCCAAGGAAATAAGATTCAGGCACCAAGAACCCAGATCCAGGAGGGGCTGGAAGGCTGAACGGAACCCAGGGCTTCACACGACTTTGCAAGTGTTCAGCCACTGGGCTGTATCCCCCCACACCTTTTTCACTTTATCTTGAGACAGGGTCTCACCAAATTACACACACTACCTCTGGCCTCAAACTTGCAATCCTCTGCCTTCACCTCCCAAGTGGCTGGGATTCCAGTCATGCGCCACCACGCCTGGCACAAGCCCCCTTCCAATCCAATTTCCCACTTCCTGTTTCCCCGCAAAGCTTCAGGGAGACAGTAAGGCATTCCATAGGTAAAGAATCCCACTGCCCACCCACAATTACTATTGACAGGCCAGTTTACACAGCCTCCATTTCCTATTATATCAGGAAGAGAGAGGGTGCTTTTCGGTAGAAAATAGCCAAGTAACTTAAACACAGCTTTCCCTGCTCTGCCAACCAGGCTTGTTTCTCTGTCACCTTTCCCCCTTTTAGCACCTTGATGGGAACCAGCAGTTCACTGGCAGGAAAAAGCAAGACCAGGAGACCAGACAGACCCTGCCACTGACCACCAGTTGCCCTCTGCAGTGCCAGGGCCGAATGCGCTGTCAGCTGTCCTTGGCATTGCCAACAGGGTCTCCCCTCTCCCACCATTCGCCAACAGTCCAGAGGTCCTGAATGCGAGGGGCAGTGAGCCATGGCCAGGCGTGGGGGCGGGCTCAGCATTCCGCAACAGTCCCTCTATTGAGAAAGTCCTTCCCCATCCTTCGCACACTGCCTGCAGGGGCGGGCGGGGAAAGTGCCTGCTCACAGGTGAGCTTTTAAACTCCCCATCTGCCTGGCGCTCCTTAACCGTCCTAGCAATGGCTTCACATGCTCCTGCCAAAGGAAGAACTCACTTTACTCAGCCTGAGAAACTGCTAATCCCTGGAATCCGATGACTACGACAAGTGGCATTGGCCTTGGCCCCAGACCAAGGCCAGAGCATTTCCATTTCAGCCGACAGCCACTCTGACGTTTTCACCAGACCTCCACTCCAAGCAGAGGGAGTTTTTCTTAACCCTGTGCAGGGTACTCACATGGAGTTGTCTTCAGAATGGGGCCCACCCAAGAGGTAGTAGGGAAGTTGGGGAATTGTAAGCGGACACAAAACCTGTAACTAATATTACCCTTTTTATACACTTCAGCATGTGCTGGGGCTTGAGTTTAGCTCAGTTGGTAGAGTACTGTGCTGTAAGGGCCCAGGTTCCATCCCCAGCACACAAAAACGGAAGAAGGATGTGACAATCCACTCCCAAAGCAATCCCAAAGCAATCAACCATTGAAAATCCTATGAGTGTCACTATGAGTCGAACCCGACTCAGTGACACCTAACAACAGCAACAGCAACATGTGGTATATGTTTCTGTCAACCTCTTTCCATTTCAGTCCTTCTGGCAATAACTGCTCTCCACATCCCCTCAATGAAGGAGGAGGACAGAAAGCAATGGGTGAGACAGATACTGACCCTTCGTCACTGTAGGCACAAGGTGACCTTAAGGCCACTGGGTGGGTGGGGATGCCAGGCACTTCTTCCTGTGGTCTAATCTGAGCACTGCATTTCTTCACTGTGAAGTGTCTTCCCTCTGGGTGCTCCTTGCTCATTCTTTCCTGCCTATCAATCGTCACCCAGTGATTCCTGATGCCTCTCCATGGTGCCCACTGCCTGGGGATGCCTCTGCAAGTGAGAAGCCAGGCTGCAGGTGGGAGGAAACAGTGCCTGGATTTGGCATGCACTTCATTTGAGCATATGTTGTCGTGAGCGAACGTGAGTTAATGGCCACGGAAAGGGTGAAGAAGAAGCCCCTTTGAGATGGAAGGGGTGGGGGACCTGGAAAGTTTTACAAAAATGAACCTAGGGACAGAGGGAAAGGTTGGAAATGAGTGCTTTGAGAAGTAAAAGTAGCAGGGGGTGTGGAATAAGGCCCTGGGTTCTATCCCCAGGACAAAAAGGAATAGGAGAGGAAGAGAAGGAGGAGGAAAAAGAGGAAGAGGAAGAGGAGGGGGAGAAAGAGAAGAAAGAGAAGGAGGAGGAAGAAGAAGAAATAAATTTTACACACACACTACATGTTTGGTAATACAAGGTTTTGAGCAACATTCATTTATTTATTGAATTACTGGGAAGTTGATAGGCTTTGCAAGTGCTTTGCAAGTGCTCTACCACTGAACTGAACTGCACCTCCAGGCAATTTTTTTTTTTTTTTTACTTTTATCATGAGAAAGAGCCTCTGGCCTTGAATTTGCAATCTTGTAATCCTCCTGCCTCTGCTTCCCAAGTCACATCATTGGGATTACAGATGTTTGACACCATGCTCTGCCTAGTTTTGGGGATTTTGTGTGTAAGGAGGGAGATACTTGTGGGTTAAACCCAGGGCCTCACACATACTTTGCAAGTGCTCTACCATTGACCTACAACCCCAGCCCATTTTAAATTTTTTTATCTCGAGATAGGGTCTCACTAAAGTATGCAGGCTGCCTCTGGCCTCAAACTTTTGATCCTCCTGCCTCCAACTCCCGAGCTGCTGGGATTGCAGACATGCACTGCCATGCTGGGTGGTTTGGGTAAATTTTGAAGACACTGAAGAAGAAATAAACTTTACACATACAGTGAATGTTTGGTAATACAGGGTATTGGGGAATTTTATACAGAGAGAAGGCCTTAAGCCAGAGCTGCCCTATAGGGAAGGTTTGAGCCCCTTTACAACATTTTTCTTGGTTATTTTGTCCATTGTAAGGAAGGTATCATGGTGGGAACTCTCATAAATGTTTAAAAGAAGAAAGAAAAAGAAAACTTTATTTTTAGCATTCTGCAGTTTGGAATTCTTCAGAATTGACAAATTCCAAGTGAACACTTGATCAAGCTTTAGAATCTACTTCTGTGTTTTACCAACCCAAAGATGGTGAAGATACTGCAAAAGGCGCAGTTTAACCCTCTGTCTTTCACCTTAAACTCACAGTGAGGTGATGCTCTGTCTTCAAACACCCAGATAAACTGGTGCTCTAGAATCGCCTCACTGACATATGTGCAAAATATTTAATGTCATGTTTTGTTTATCCCATCTTTATTCACATGTATAAAACAGAAGGGGGAAAAAATCTGTGACTGACCTCAATTCTAGGAGAGAATATGTTCTAACCACACTTCATTACAAGCAGGAAAATATATATATATACACACACACATGTGCTGTTTATGCCTCAGGCCAGGAAGCAACCTTTTGGCTCGGGGTCTCTTCTGAACATATTGACAATCAGCATTTCAGTGTGATTGCCTTCATGCATCTCTTCTGAGTGGAAGTGACTAATTAGGTCAGAAGTTCCCACAAAACACATGGGAGGACTAAACCTGCCAGTTTGTTCAGGGCAGGATCTGAAAGCTCTTGCACTGTAATAGAGTGGAGGGAATCCAAGAGCAGTTGGCCAGGCTGTGTACTAGTCCAAAGCTGAATATGTGGATAAGGCTGTCCAGAGACTGAGCTAGTACACTGGGTACCCAGGTGGCAAACATGAAAGCCATAGAAAAGGAGCAGCAGTGATGGTATGGTACAGCCGGGTTTGAGAACATGTGAAGAACACAAATGGGGCAGCGAGGCTGGAAGGTGGGTTAGGGCAGAGGGTAGAGCTTTGGCATATTCCCTGAGCATAACATCCTAGTCATTAATAAGTGAACAGATCCCTGTTCCAGGTACTCTGTGCATAGTTTTGGCCTGAGGATTGTAATAGTTTTATCAACATCCAAAGAAAAGGCCTTACAATATGGCTGGGCACATACATGGTCAGGGGTTGTGAGAGGAACTGGCTGAGATATTTAAGAATATTTCATTCTGCTGAAGAATCTAAGAACAATTAGTGGTAGCCATAGAAAGTAAACAGAAAACATGGATATTGAATATATGTATATATACATAGGATAAAATGGGTGGTTTCTCAAAAAAGTTAAATGTAGAATTAATCATGTGACCCACCAATTCCATTTCTAGGTGTATACCCTGAACACACATGATCTCCTCAGATCTCAGAAGCTAAGGAGGGTCAGGCATAGTTAGGGCTTGGATGGGAAACCGCCTAGGAACACCAGGTGCTGTAGGCTTGGGAGAAGGACCTGGCCACCCACTCCCAAAAATCAATCTGCCATTGAAAACCCTATGAATACCAGAGAAACACTGACAATAGTGTTTAACCTGTTGTACATAGGGTTGCTATGAGTTGGACACCAACTTGACAGCACCTAACAACAACAACCACAAAGAGTCAAAAGCAGGGACTTAAACAGATACTTGTATGCTGATGCTCCTAGAAGTATTGTTCACAGTAGCCAAAAAGTGGAAGCAGCTCAAATGTTTATCAACAAATGAGTGAATAAGAAAATGATTTTCTTAAAAAGAAATCACAATAAATGTTGCAACATGGATGGACCTTGGAAATATTATGTGAGTGAAATGAGTTTGGCACAAGAGAAGAAATATTGTATTGTTCCTGTTATGTGATATTCTTAGAGTAGGCAAATTTAGACAGGAAGAACAGAAGTTTCCAGCGGCTCACAGGTGGGAAGAATGAAGAGTTATTGTCTAATCCATACAGAGATTCTACTTGGCATGATAAAAAAGTTCTGGAAATGGATAGTAGTGATGGTTGTACAACATTGTGAATGCATCAGTACCACTGAATGGTACTGAAAATGGTTAAAATGAGAAATTTCTTTATGTACATTTTATTGACAAAAAATTTTAAGGGTGAAACAAATGAGAATTTTGTTTATAGACAGAAAAAGATGGAAGGATCAAGTGATAAAGTATGGATTTTGCTATCCCTAGTGTGACAGCTCCATTATCCCTAAAATCAGCCACCACAGGTGACACTGTCAAGATCTCATGTGGTCCCACAAGTGCTTTTTCTAGCAGCATGAGAAAATTCATGGCTTTTCAGCCATCTGCTTATTGGCCAGGCAAATTTACCCTTCATTTCTCTGATCTAGCAAAACTGTTTTGGCTTCAGGCACTTTGCTCTGCAGATCCTCCTTGTTCAAACCTCTGTGCTCACTGCATAATTACTCCATGAGCAGGGAGGGATGATGTGGCTGAGAACACAGGTCAAATAATCACTAACTGACCATCAGGCAGTTTGGCCCTTCCCCTCACTTGCGCCACAACTTACATGTGCAAGCCTACCATACATCTTTCCCCTTGAAAAACCTGGGGATTTTCAACCAATTCAACCAGTTCAGCAGACCGTGTGACCTGATCATCTGGATCTGGTCTAGAGCCTTCTTGTTGCATGACCTCTGGGAGCACTTGCCCAGTGGCATCACTAGAGGCTCCCAATGCACCAATGAAGTTTCTCTTATTGCACCAGAGAAAAAACCATCACTGTGCAAGGAACCATCAGAAATCTATGTGAATGGCAAAAGGGGCTAGAAGAAGCCAGAGGAAGGAAGGAGCACTTTTTTTGTTGGAGTGGCCACAGGTTTCATTGAGACAGGGAGATTTGTGCTGGGACAGATGGAGACAATTCAAGGGAACTGGGATAATGAGAAGGCAGAGCAGAACAGGATGATGGTAAGCAACAGAATGAATCCAGGATCTTTGCATGTTACATTGACCAACGGGCAAACACCTGGGTTAACAGCTGGCCCAACTGAGCAGCTTAGTTTGATGATACAAAAACTCACCAGTGCATTTCTATGCATCTGGAGTTTTGCTAACTGTACCTCCATGGAGACAAGAATGGTGCCTTTATGACATCAATTACTTTTTTTTTTTAAATACATATATAGGAAAAAGGGAATAAGAGTTTATAGAATAGTGTTCCCAGTGATTAATCTAGGTGTTAGTAACATTTCTAGTGAAAAGATGTGGAAATTGAAGGTCAGAACTGACCCAAAATTCTCTAGCTGCTAAATGGGTGAGCTAGTATCAAAACTCACATCTGACTGGCCACTATGGCATATACTTGTCATCTCAGTGACTTGGGAGGCTGAAGCAGGAGGATCGTGAGTTTGAGGCTAGAGGTAGCCCATGCACTTACGGAGACCCTGTTTTAGGATAAAAATAATAAAGGGACTCGAATGCAGCTCAGAGGTAAAGCATTTGCCTAACATGTGTGAGGCAGTGGGTTTGACCTTCCAGAACTAGAAAACAAACAATAACAACAAAAACAAACAAACAAAACACATCTGCCTGGTTATATATCTTGCAGCCCAGTGACCTGGGTCCAGGACTCTCCAGAAAATCAGTGTGAAGTCATCAGTTGTAATGATAACCTGGAGTTCAGGAGAAAATAGGCAGCATGTCAGAGTTCTCTGCTAGCTTTATGTCATCTGTTATTTAATCAGTGAAGAAATCATGCCCTGAAGTCACAAGGTTTTCTCAAAGACCTTTTTCTTTTTTTCTTTTTTTCTTTTTCTGTTCCTTTTCTTTTCTTTTTTCAAGGCACCATACTATAAAGCCAGGTCTGGAGAAGATATGGGTCTGATTCAATGCAAGGGCATCCGGATGGTCTTTGTAAAAGGGAAACCTATTACCTGGTTACTTGGTGGGGAGGTTCAAGAGTGTGCCACAGAGGGGATGCACAGCTTTTTGGGCCCAGGGAGAAAGACTGACAAATAAATTAGATGAAAAATTGAGTTGGCTGAGTGCTATTTAGTGAACCTCTAATAATTGGGCTAAAGAGCAGGATGCAATCACTCTATATATAAAGGGACCCTGGGTAAACCCCTGTGGATTGCTATGCTAATTCCAACCAAAAAGGTCAAGAAGCTACATTTTTTTTTCTGCGGAAGCATATAGTATATTTTGCTGTATGTCTTTTGTAAACTGATTCTGGAGAGCCCAAGTGATTTTTTGAAGTAAAAACCTGGATTATACGGGAGATTAGATCCTATTGAAGGGAAATGAACCCTCAAAGGAGCAGCTCAAAGGTGCAGGATCGTCAAGGCAGCTGTGGCCACCTGAGCAGTGGGGCTGAGGCTATGCAGCAGTCAGAGGAGAATTGCAGTCCACCCAGAAGCCTAGGGTGGGGTAGGGTCCTCTTGCCCCTCCTCACCTCTACTTTTCTTTCTTTTCTTGGCTACTCATCCAAGTATCCCATACAGCTGGGAGAGGCCGATAGGGCCCTGACTTCAGAAAACCATCACAGTATCTCCGTAGGAATGAGTTAATGAGTTGATCAATCTCATACATTGGCAAAGGCCTTTTGCTTTTTGCTAAGATAGTTCATTAAAGGTGGATTTTTTTTTCAGTTAGAAATTGTTGGTTCTCAGTTATTTCCTTCTGTTTACCTGAACACTCCAAAGGATTTGGGGGTCTATAAAGAACTACAGGTTTTCTAAAGCCACTGATTAGCTGGGTGGGACCTGTTTATTATCTTGCAAAGCTTAAGCTCTGACCCCTCTCTTGCATGCCTTGTATCTGGTCAAGCTGTGGTGTCGTTACAGTATAAGGATTAACTGACAATTATATAAAAGGCTTTCAGTGAGGCCAAGATGTGCAGGCAAAGAACAGTCTGAACACCTGACAGGCAGGACACACATTCCACAGGCTTACCGGGCAGCCCAGGGGGCTATGTCCAGGACCTTGTGCAGAATCAGTGTGGAGACATCAGTGGATAATGACAACCTGGGGCTGAGGAGCACACAGGAAGCATGGCAGAGGGCCCCTCTAACTTTGTCTTCTCTAGTTTCACCAGAGGAAATCATGCCCTTAATGGACTCAAGAAAAGGGGGCAGGAGCAAGAAGAAAGGGCAATGGAGAAACAAAAGGAAAGGTTGCATGTTTTGCCCTTAAGGCAGAATCAGGATCTAGATAGATACATGGATACATAGATACATAGATGATTGATAGATGTACATACAAGCAAAACATGCAAGTAGAAGGGGGATCACTATCCTGGAAGGAGGGAATGGGGGAGGGGTTATGAGAGAGTAATGGGGGAGGTGAATATGAGCAATGTGCAATGATGTAAATGTATGGAAATGTCATATTGAGATGCATTAAGTTCTATACAATTACTAATGAAATACTAATACTAACAATTACTAATGAAATAAGATAACTGGGGAAAAAAAGAAAAAAAAAAAAAGAAGGAAAAATAGAACTGATGCCCTGAAGTCCCAGATCTTCTCCAAGACATTTTTTTGTTTTGTTTTTACGGTGCTGTGGATGGAACCCAGGGCCTTATGCATGCTAGGTAAGCACTCTACCACTGAGCTACATCCCAAGCCCTTCCAGATTTTCTCTGATAGACTTGATCTCAGGTCTTTATATTGTTTTCAATAAAAGAAGATTTAGTACACATATTAGTTAATATAAATCTGTTTAGTTCCTGGTAAGAATTTTTATATAAATGATGTCACAGAAACCTTTTCTGACCACATATTCCAATATTTGGTTTGGAAAATATGTACATTGCCAGATCCTTAGAAAGGTTATTTATACATTTTGTGGTCCTGAAAAAAGTAAATGATAATTGTACTATTCTCCCTCGATTTACAGGTAGTAAAATTACAGTATGAAACAACTGACTTGCTTAAAATGACAAAGTTAGAGTGGGGCCCACCCCAGGTCGTTTCACATCTAGGTCGGCTCACTGTTCATGGCATAGATTTTCTACAGAGCCTTTGCATCATGTTGGCTCCCTTGTACTTTCAGACAATTGCTCATCTATTTTTAGCAGACAAAACCCCTAGGGAAGAGAGACACTAACAAATGAAAGGAAAAGAATAAAAGACACAAGGGCAGAATGAATGTCAGAGGTGAGAAACAGTTTTTAAACAAAGGACTCCTAAGAGAAGTCAAAGACAACATTTCAAGGGTAACAATTAGGTGGATGAAATGCACTCTATTCATGGTGGCCTTTTTCTTCAATTTCCCTAATCACACAACACAGTTCAATCCCTTTCTCTTCCTAATCTCCCTGGCACTTTATTTGTTCTTCTCTTAGGATGCATTGCATCTGGACAAGCTGTTGCAGAAGACCTCCTTAAAGTGTTGAAAAGTAAAGATGTCACAGTGAAGATGAAAGTGCACCTGACTTATGCCTTACTATTTTCAGTTGCATCATAATGCTTTTGAAAGCTGGATGTTGAACAGGGAGACAGGGGGATTGATGCTTTTGAATTATGGTGCTGGACACAAATACTGAATATAACATGGTCTGCCAAAAGAACCAACACATCCATCCTCGAAGTGCAACCTGATTGCTCCTTGGAAGCAAGGACGGCCAGATGGCATCTGACATATTTTGGACATGTTGTCAGGAGGGACCAATCTCTGGAGAAGGACATCATGTTTGGGAGAGCGGTGGGTCAACAAAAAAAAGGAAGACCTTTTACTAGATGGATTAACATATCGGCTGCAACCATGGGCTTAAACATAAAAAAGATCATGTGCCTGGCACAGAGTAGGGGAGTGCTTCATTCTGTTGTACGTAGGGTTGCTATGTGTCAGACCCAACTCGACAGCACCTAACAAAAACAGTGTTGTGCAATGGCGCACACTGGCAATCACACTCTGGCAACATCCACTACTATGCAAACTCTGAAGGCGTAGCCAGTGTTTTGAACAAATTTTTCTTCCCATTGAGTTTAGCAGTGTTTTTTGAGTGAATAAATAAATAAATAAGAAAATATGCACAGCTAGAGTGACCAAAAAATGCTGAGTTCATATTTATTTATTTATTTATTTATTTTTATTTAGAGACAGGGTCTTGCTGTATAGCCCAAGGTGGTCAGAACTTCACTTTGTAGCCCAGACTGGCCTTGAACTCATAACCATCCTCCAGCTTCAGCCTCAGGCGGCTAGGATTACAGGTGTGCACCATCGCACCTGGCTGAGTTCATTTTTATCTCCTGTTTGGAAAGACTTTTTTCCCAAAAAAATTTTTTTTTTGTTTTTTGAGACAGCATCACCCTGCATAGTCCAGGTTGGCCTCAAACTCTGTCTACCTGCATCAGCCTCCTGGGACCCATGATTATAGGTGTGGACCCACCATGGCTGGCAAAACCCCTAAACTATCAGAATGCTTAGGAAATTAGCACTTGACCCAAAAAATATTCTGAGGGAGGGACAGAGAGGAGCTTGAGATGGCTCTTTATGTAGGTCATTTAACTTAATTTATTATTATTATTATTATATTTTTTTTATGTAGGGCATTTTAGTGTGCTTGGCTTTGGGGAAGATGACAGGGTTGGAAATGCATCGGACTGGAAACTGTCTTCCTCAAACTTCATTTTGCAGGTGAAGAAATTTCAACCAAGTGAGAGTGTCTCGCTCAACAGCACTACTTTTCAAATAAATTAGTAAATTAAGCAATGTATCAAAATCTTTCTGCAGAGCACTGGCCTTTAGAAACCTAACCTTTTGAATCATTTGTAAGCACTACAGTATCAACCACAGAAGGTGCTAAACTGATCTGTGATGTCAGCACTAAAAATAAAATGGAAAACTTAAAGCTGTGCTTTTGGGGTTTACTGATGATGTTCAGTCTAAACACTGAACTTTTGAGTTCGGACTTGATGGGCAGAGATAGGAAAGGGCAGAAGTTTTTCAATTCCATGTGTAAATGTTACTTACGAACTTACTATGGAGGCAGACTTTTCAGCTTGGAGCAGGAATTGGGTCCCAGCAATTTTGAATGTTTTGCTTCCATAGGGCAGGTAACATAGATCATTCCTGTTCCAGTCCAGAATAAGAAGCAAGGCTCCTCCTATATTCAGGAGATTGGGGAATCCACTGGACTTTTCTTCCCATCTCCACCTTTATTATTATTGTTTGATGTTGTTAGGTGCCATCCAGTTGGTATCAGACTCACAGCAACCCTACCTACAACAGACGACAGGCAAAACAGTATTATTACTGTTTCTCTGCTATTCATAGCGTTTTCAAGGGCAGATTGTTTCTTGTGGGTGGGTTGCTGGGTCCTTCTCCCAATGAGTGTTTAGTCAAGTTTTATTCAGTTACTTTGGGACAGGGCAGTGAGTCAGAGGTTGGCATCAAAACCAGAATAGAAGCCACAGTACTCCATGGGGATTCTTCTCAGGGTTTCCAATTCCCAGATCACACAGCTTCCTAACTGGAAAGAAAGGCTCTTAAACAAGAGCAGGGGTTTCGCTGGAGCCTGACAGTGACTAAGGTTTATCTAAGGACTGTCTGAAGAAAGAGAAGTTGGATTTACATGTCACAGTGAATTTTTAAAAGTATTTTCACCTCGATGTTTACTGCTGAGTATAAATAAAATGCCTCTCCTTTGGCAATCCGATCCTAATTCCGGTAGAAATGTGAAGTTAATTAAATCAATTTTGAAATGACATTCACGCAATCTCTTCTTCCCAAACGTTGTTTTCTGCTAGATCTGGTTATTGACAAGCTGATTCACAAGGTTCCTGTGTAAACTGTTTCCCACCGCCAGCCTGCAGGCCGGTTGGAGATGAGTTTTTTATCTTTGCTATAGTACAACATAGTCGTGGGTAGCCCTTATATTGTATTCATTTAACTATGAACGAAAAGGCCCACACATTTCAAATGAAAAACAAAACAAAACAAAAAACCCCCAGAGTGCTTACAACGGTATCTGGATAAATACAATATAATAATTTAAATCTCATTTGCTGCCATTCACATGGCTGAAGGCTAATTCCTTAGTTAGGGGAAAGAGATTTTGTTATTAATTTCTTTCAAAAATCAAGACATTGCTTTTGCAACAAAAGGGGCTGTTGGCTTACAAGCTCTAGGTCCGAAGTTGCTGCACCCCTCCAAAGAGCAGGCGCGCAGGCGCGGGCACGCACACGTGGACACACACACTCACACGTGCCCGCCCACACCCCCTTGCGTGTGACTCGCCTGCGGGATTTACAGGCTTCGCCACCACCGATTACTGTCAGGTGCAGAAAGCAACTCTGTTCCACGGGCATTTTCCTCCCCTGGGATTTGATTTATTTACTGGCCACGTGAGCGCCGGCCCGGGTCCGGCGGGGGGTGGGGAGGCGCCCCGGGGAAGGGGAGACAAAGGCTAGCAGAGCGTGGCCCGCGCCGCCTGGGGCTGTCTCGCCAGCTCCGAGACACGTGCGCAATTGGCCCCGACCTGCCTTCGACTGAGAGGCTCTTTCGAGAAGTGGCCTGTCAAAGCTTTGTAAAGCCATCTGTGCTTCCCTGAGCGGGGTGAGCTCCCGACCCCGAGACCTGGCCCACGCCGGATTTCTGAGCTGCGGGGGAGACAACATTGGACTGTCGAGGCTCGGGGGGAACTCCGTGGATAGCGCGCATTCCTGGTGTGTTAACAAGAGCGCGTCATTAGAGCCAGAGCCTCACAGCCACCTCTGGATAATGCAAAACCGGATTGGGCCCCCCGTGTCCTCTCTGCCGCGTGGGGACGGGTGGGGCCAGCGCGGTGCGCCCTTCCGCCTCCAGTGCTGGGTGCCTGAGATGTTGCCACCGGCAGCATTGATTAATCCTCACTTGTGGCCCCTTCCAGGGCTGGATTCAGAGTGAGGACGCGACTTGAGCGCAAAATTTAAAAGGGGGAGTGGTGCCAAAAAGTCAGTAACCCAAATTGATATCATAATAGAACGCTTTAATAATAAAATTAATAGAAAAAAATCCATGATTAACAAAAAATTAAAATTTGAAGATAGGATCACTGGAGTGACGCACTGAGCTGTTTTGGAACTTGAGGCAAAAGGAAAGATCCCCACGGACAAGTGGCACCCCTCACAGGTCACCGGACCTGGGCTGGGGTGACGGGGGGATTCGGGGTGCATTGCGAGGTAAACGCACGTAGAAGGCCTCAGAACTGGAGGCCCAGATAAGCCTGGCCTGGGGAGTGGGGTGGCCCTGGGGGATGGAGGTGAGGGCTCCAGAGAAGCGCTCGGCCTGGAACAAAGGCGGAGGAGAGTGGGAAGGGCCTAGCTAGGGAGGGAGGGAGGGCCACGGCGGGTTCCGCGGCCCTTACAGCCGTGGCCGGGCTTCCACACTCTACCTGAAATGGAATATTGGACCTCGCCGCCACCGAGGCCGCGAGCGAGTCCTGTAATTCCCTAGCTTAGTGATTAATTCTCACTAACAAGACTTGGCAAGATGTCGGGCGAATAATTTTGGCTTCTGTAAGGTCCCCACCGCGTGCGCGCACAAACACCCTGCCAAAAGCAGCCTCTGGGAAATTAAATGGATAAGCAAAACCGGGGTGAGGATGCTACGTGACCTGGAAAGAGGGATGCAGACACTCGAATCGGCCCCCAAGCTTATTGAATCATTGGCAAAGGTCATTCTTTGCCCGTCCATTTTTCAGGGTCTAGCTCCGCACCAAATGTGGGCCCTAACTGTCATTTCCTGAGAAGACAATTCACAAGGGTGCAAGATGGAGGTGAAGACTTTCCCAAAAGCCGAAAACGTCGGGTCTTCCTCCCCTACCGGGGTTAAATAAACATCTTTTAGGAAACGTGGACAGGAGTGCCGCCCAGTTCTCCCCCACAGGAACAACATTCCGGCAATTAATGCCTCCCTCTGGGTCGTAAAGCAACAAACCCCACACCTCTCTGCTGTTGGGCGGCTTCGGGCGCGGGGCTTTCCCTTTCATCTTCCAAGTCGGGGTTTGCCCACGTTCCTCGGGAAGCTATAAAGCTGATTTAATGGCTTAGGATGAAAATCGATCACGCTAATGCATAAGCTAACGTCTGAAGGATCTCATTAAACGAAAAAGAAAAAGAAAAAGAGGCTGGCCAGGGCTGAGCGTGCACAGCCCCTCGTCTGGGGCGAGGAGGTCCCTGGCCCTTCCGGGTGGCCAGGGGTGCAGCGTTAGACGCAGGAGGCTGGGGGGGGGGGGAAGCGCGGAGGCCAAAAGGGGTGAAACCTCAAAACCGAGCCCCGGCCCACGTCAGGCCGGCTTCTGGTAGCTGTTTATCTTTGCGCGCAACGCCGCCCGGCGGGGTGGAGCGGCCGCCCCGCGGCTGGGGTCCCACAGGAAGCGCGCGGCGCAGGCCTGGGCCCTCAGGCTGACTGCACCAGCAGCCGCCGCGCTCCATTCACAAAGTCGGGAGCTGCGGCTCGCGGGTGGGTCGGAGGCCGCCTCCTTCTTCCTCTGGGTCTCAATTTTATGAATGGGCCTGGCCGCGGTCGCCAGGCGCCTGTTTACTCCTCTCTTTGTGACGTCGCGTTCCCGTGACCGAGCGGGAGCGGCCCGCGCTCCATTCACGCGGCACGGAGGGGGCGGGGGGCGGGGCCGGGCCGCCCAGGGGGCCGAGCGTGGGGGGCGGGCACGAGGACGAGAATGGAAAGGGGCGGAGCCTGGCGAGGTAGTAATGAGTCTCCCCCTCCCCCGAGGGAGCCGGGGCGCGTTAATAAATCTCTAAACCGAGGAGGAAACTCTGGCTGGGGCAGTGCGCCGTGGGGAGCTGCAGCGCCCGTGCGGGTGGCGGCCGAAGCAGCCCAGTCGGCAAAACACACTCGAGGAAGGAACAGGAGGAAGTCTGTGGCCCTCTTCGTAAACACAGTCCCCCCCACTGCCACCTCCCCTGCGCGCCGCTCGCCCGCCTGCTCTGGCGCTCGAGGCAGCTCCGACTGCTATGTAACCGCGAGGCTGCGGGAGGAAAGGGTTTGGGGAGAAGAGATCGGCCCGCGGGAGCCTCTGGGGGCCAAGTTTGCAGCCACTCTGCAGGCGCCCCACCTCGCCCTCGCCTGCCCCTTCCTGTCGCCTAGCTGGCCCGGGTGCCCTTCGCCTCCTAGTACTCCCAGCTTCCGCGCTTCTCGGCGACCATGGTGACGATGGAGGAGCTGCGAGAGATGGACTGCAGCGTGCTCAAAAGGCTCATGAATCGGGACGAGAACGGCGGCGGCGCAGGCGGCAGCGGCAGCCACGGCGCGCTGGGGCTGCTGAGCGGTGGCAAGTGCCTGCTGCTGGACTGCAGACCGTTCCTGGCGCACAGCGCGGGCTACATCCGAGGCTCCGTCAACGTGCGCTGCAACACCATCGTGCGGCGGCGGGCCAAGGGCTCCGTGAGCCTGGAGCAGATCCTGCCTGCCGAAGAGGAGGTGCGCGCCCGCCTGCGCTCGGGTCTCTACTCGGCCGTCATCGTCTACGACGAGCGCAGCCCGCGCGCCGAGAGCCTCCGGGAGGACAGCACGGTGTCGCTGGTCGTGCAGGCGCTGCGCCGTAACGCCGAGCGCACCGACATCTGCCTGCTCAAAGGTAAACATGGGCGCCAGGGCGCGAGCTGGAGAGTAGGTGCAAGGGACTTGGTGGCCTGCCTGTTACTGGGAAGTATCCAGGGCGAGTCCTGGCTGCGGGGATCCCCGTGCGCTTCTTTGTGCGAGTTGATGTGCATGGGTTTGCCAGATTTTTAAGTGCGTTTCTGTGCGAGTTGGAGCTCCAAGTCCTTAGGGAAGGCGAGGGCGCGTTTCCCTGGTCACCTGCAGTCCCGCGTGCGTACTGGCGTTACTGCGTTTATTGACACTCACTAACGGTTCTGGACTGAAGGGTGAAGCGATTCCTCTGCGCGGCCCATCTTCGAGTCCCGGGAAGCGCTCCCAAGTATCAGGGTGCGGGTGGGGACAAGACAGGCCTGTTTGCTCCGCGTGCCTGGGCCCTGTACATATTCTGAGCCCTAGAATCCGAGGGGTGGAGAAGGGGGTGAAAAAGCGCGACCTCGGAGGTGGGATCGGCCTCACTGTTTCGACTGGAAGCCAGTCTCTGGTGAATTGCAGAAACGAGAGTTGGGTTGCACACATTGTGAGGAGCGACCCGCGTCTCGTCTCCCGCTGCCCAACTCTGAGCTTTACTGGATGGTCGCCAGTTCTCCCGCCCAAGGCCCGGAGAGCAGGAGGCTGGAGGAGTGGGTGTCGGGGGACACCAGGAGGAACAGTGCCTGTGCCCTCTGCTAATCTGGGCAGCAGAGAATTATGACCTTTTGTTCAGACACCATTCTCGACTGTCTGATGGCGGCGCGTGGTTGATTTAAGTGAACCGCGGTGAAATTCGATGGCGGGAGGGTGGTAGGGATTATATCTTGTCAAATTCGAAAGTCAGACGCTCCGGGAGGAGCATGTGCTATCCAAGTCACTGGAGGGACTTCTCGGGCCGCAGGGGCCGCACCTGCTGAGCGGCGTCTGTCTACTGCCCTCGGGCGGGGAAGCCGACAGGGCGCGTGGGGAAGGGGCGCCCCCTGCAGCGCTGCTCCCCCTTCCTCCCTTCGCCGCATTCCGCGCATTCTTTCCTCAGGGTCAGGTCTTCGCTTCCGAACCGGAGAGGCCGTTCAGACCCTCGCCATCAAAGAGCCGCTCCTTTCCCTGCAGGCGCCCTTCGCCCCTCCTTTCCTTTCCTCTCCGGACCTGATCACCCGGGAGGAAGGGAGAGGGGGTGCGGAACCCTCCCGCCCCCTCCAAAAGCACAACAAAACTGCTCAGTGCGGACTAGCCGGGTTCGCCCCTGCCGAACAGCGGGGGGCTTTGTTCTCCGCAGTTGTTTCCTGACCATTTGACCTGTCAGCTGCTGGGGAAACGCTGCTGTTGACCTGTGGTTGAACTGCTAAGGCGATTTTGCTGATTTTTCTTTCTTTTTCCGTGAGGGCCGCTTTTGCACCTCCAGTTGAGCCCAGCCTCTCTCCCTGCTACCCAAAGAGCTTTAGGAGCGAGTGCCAGGGGAAGGCTGGTCCCGCACGGTCCGGCCGCCAAGCAGGGCGAGCTGGGCGCCGCGCGGTGCCGAGCGCCCCGCAGCAGGCGCAGGTCCCGCGTCGACCGCCAGGACCCGCATCTGCGCTGTTGTTGGAGCTCGGCCGCGCTCCCCGCGGTGGGCAAGAAGAGCGAAATTCCCCTGAGATCCAAGTCCCCTCGGGAGGAACCGGGCTGTTCTCCGTGTGGCCAGCCCTCGGGTCCCACCTAATTGAGACCCAAGCGCTCCCCCTGAGCCCAGGACCTTTGACAAGGCCTCAGGGCTGAGGCCAGCGCCAGCCCCACGTGCAGCCAGGGTTTGTTTTGTTTTTCTTCCTGGACGAATTCCGGAGAGGACCGCCCTGGCCCTTCTTCCGGTGGCGCAGACACTAGGCCCCGCGCCGGGGAGGGAGGCGCATTTTTAAGGCTTAACTCCTGGGCTCTCCGCACCCCCTTGTTCCCCTTGAACCCAGTCCAAAGACCGCCGAGCCAGACCGGCTCTGAGAGCCACTCGCCGCTGGAGTTTCAGGGCGACACAAACACTGACGTAAAGACCGGGCAGGACAGGCGGCCTCTGGGCAAGAAGACAGTCCCCTGGTGGGTGGCCGGGAGCCTGGCCTACGGAAAAGAAGCATTTCCTCCGAGGCCCGCACTGCCGCCACCTCTCCATGGGGTTCGCCCTGGTGAGACCGGGAGGGTCACCCCCTACCTCTAATGCCGCCACGTCCTCTGGGGCGGCCCGTGTCTAGGCTGTGGCCGGGTAGCTCTTCAGGAAGAGCCGCCTTCCCAGAAGTTCAGCTTCCATGGAAAGCGCACCCCTAAAATTGGGAATTGGGGGTCTGACAGCTTGCCCTGTACCCGTGGCAGAACATCTGCCCGGGGAACTGGGCCGTGTGGTGTTGAGCTTAGCTGGTGGTGTGGATGTATGTGTTGAACAGACGCCAGCTGCCACCCGGTAGCCCGCCACCCGGTCGCCCTTCCTCCTCTCCACCGGCTAATGAAAGGCGTCCCCAGAGAGGGCAGGGGGGAGGGGGTGCGGCCACACCCCGCGGGAAGGTGTCATTTGCGGGAGGAAAGCCTGGCTTCCCGGGCCCCATCCATGGCATCCATGTGGGCAAGCAGCGAGTGGAGGAGTGTGGCTTGGTGGACGGGGACTATGGCAAAGGGACCCAAAAGGAAATATTGGGAAGGAAGGGAAGAAAAAGCCCCTTGGCTTATCTTCAATAAATGCCTGAATTGATTAAGGGTTGAGTGACTTGGTTCCCACTGGAGTTGCTCATTTTATTTTCCAGCTGGGAAATGAGGGCCTGCATGGAGGTGCGGGTCATGCACACCGGTGGATGTGGAGTGACAGTGGGCAAGTGGGAGACGTGATGGTTGGTGTCTGCCATCCTTGGGAGGGAGGGACAGAAAAATCAATGGGATATTTTCAGAAGCAGTGCAACTCTTCTTAGCCAAAGCTACCTAATTAATTGCATTTTAAAAAAGACAGTTTCCCTGTATTTGTCACTCAGAGGCAGATTGGTTACTCGTGCTGATTGTAACGGATTCCACAAGTAAAAATTCATAAAAATAGGAATAAACTGCTCTGGGTAGCAATAAAGAACGGCTTATCCTGTACATTTCCTAATATTACTAAAGTTTTGCTAAAAGGAATCAGTAAAGTCATACAGCATTTTCTTTTTACTAGTAAGAGTCCCATTGAGTTCATTTTTTAAAAAGCTACTTTAACTTAAAAACCTAAATAGGATTTTTAGGTACAGTTTAGAAACTTTAGGTTTTTCAGATTTTTATCACAATATGCACCTCCTTTCAAATTCCTTTCTCTCCCTCCTTCATAAACCCTCAGGTTATTGTTTTAAAGTTCCATGGCGTTTCAAAACACAAGTTTTCTTACCCTGATGAAGTCAGTCTTTACCTCCAGTATCCCCAAATAACAAATAAACCATAGTACAAAAAAGGTTTCAGCTTGGTGTGGTGGCATGTGCCGCCTGTAATCCCAGCACCCTTGAGAAGCTGAGGCAGAGTTTGAGGCCAGCCTGGGCTACAGAGCCAGACCCTGTCTCAAAAGCCAAATTTCTTTTTCAGTTATAAAAAATGTTATCTGACTTCCCTTCTGTATAGAATTCACCTCATGACCTTTGTCAGTTCTTATTCAAGTCCTGATTGCAAAACTACCCTGGAGCTGCATTAAGCAATTGGGAGGGTCATCTAAATATTCCAGTTTCTCCCTCTGGCTTGGAACTCGCCTACTTTCTGGTCTTTTGAATGGAGGTGGGGCAGGCTCTATAAGGATCCCTGGCAACTCTGGTGGGGACTGTCTTTTGTTTTCTTTCTTTGTCCCCATCTCCAGCTACCTCAGGGGCATTCCACCGCACAGATCCAGGGCTTACAAAGGTTTCCTACTTTTTGTCACCAGAGGGAAAATGACTGGCTTTGTTGTTTGCAAATATAACATAATGCCTCTAACAGCCAAGGACTGAGAGTGTTAGAATATAAAATAGTGGTCCTTAAAGAGAGTTTCCATTCCCTGTTGTTATTCATTACATAATTACAATGAATGTACCAAACCCACAACTTTGGTATCCAGTGAATCGGATATTTGCAGCTAACAAAAGTAACTAAAGACTGGGTGGAGGTGTGAATTGAGGGTTCGAACTTGATCCTTAAGAAGACCAGCAGAACTTCCTTGGGCTTGTCCTTGACCTTGTAGGAGGAGGGGCTACATCTTCCAACTTGGGCTGCACGGAAAACAGACAGAGGGAAAGGCTAAGGAGCTAGGAAGTGCCTTTCAAAAGTCACAACCTGTGAAACCAGATAGCTGTTTTCCTTACTGGGAGGTTAACAAAGAGGAAGCATGACAGGAAGACAAGTTGGCTCTCTAGTGGAAGCTGGCCTGCTGAACGAGGCCGATAGCCCTAGAGGACCCACGGGGATTGCAAACCAAATCTAGCCCCCAGCAGGAGTTAGGAGCCAGCTAGCCCGCCCAGGGAGTGCAGGTCTCTGTGTGCCTAGGTGATAAGTCCACTTAGGGGAATTTTAAAGCCTGCTCTGCATTTACATGGTGAACAACACAGGCTTTCTTGGTGGGCCAGAGCAAGGCCATGGACCTTGCTTCGGAACAGGTGATATTGTTAAGAGGGTGACAGGGGAAGAGTAGCAGTTCTGTTAATATCCACAGCCCCAGTCACCACCTCAAGATAGTCTTTCCCACTGCAGGTCCCCTTAGGAGTCCTGTTGTGGCGGTGTTCTGTGCTAGTCTGCCCTGTGTAAAGCACTTTTCCATGCCTTAGCTCCTGTGCCTGCGGGGAGCCACTAGGGGATTGTCATGTTCACTAAACTTTGAAAATGGCCTTACTTTGTGAGTGTGAGAGAAAAGGAATCCCACAGAGCTGAGCTGTAGGTGTGCTCATTCCTCAGGTAAATCTGGTGAAAATCATTCCTTTTCGTCCTTGACTTTAAAAATGAGACACATAGGAATAGGAAGTATGTTTTGTCATTTTCCCCCATGCTGGGAATTCAACCTGGAGCCTCTCACATGCTAGATAAGGACTCTGCCACAGAGCTACATAGCTCAGCCCTAGCAAGTATCTTCTCAAATACGGACACGAGGAAAACAAGTCAAAATTAGTAAGAAATATGTTATGAAATTATACTCAATTGTAGGACAAGGAAAAAAACAAGTCAAAATTCATTGCCTTGTTAGGAAATTTTATTTATTTATTTCAGTACTGGGAATTGAAGCCAGAGTCTTGTGCATGCTAGACAAGTGCTCCACTGCTGAGCTGCACCCCCAGCCCCTTTATTTTTCGTTTTCAGACAGGGTCTTGCTAAATTGCCTCAGGCTGCCTCTGGCCTTGAGATCCTCTTGCCTCAGCCTCTCAAGTCGCTGAGATTACAGGTGTGTACTATGGTGCCCAGTATAAAGGATTTTTTTTTTTTTTTTTTAAGATAGGGCCTTGACGTGTAGCACAGGCAGTTCTTAAACTCAGGATCCTCCTGCCTCAGCTTCCTGAGTGTTGGGATTACAGGCATGCACCACTGGGCCTGGCTCAGGAAATTTTATTCAGAAGATAGAAACACAGATTTTTAGGTGCCTGCTGCTTTGCAGCTGGCAAAACTGACCAGGAAATAAGTTGATCTTGGACATTTAGAATCAAACAATATTGGAACTTGGAGATCATTATAGTCAGAAATATTTATTTATTTATTTATTTATTTATTTATTTGAGACAGGGTTTTGCTATATAGCTCAGGCTGGCCTGGAACTCAGGATCATACTGCCTCTGCCTTGTGAATGCTAGTGTTTATAGACGTTCCTGACATTCTTACATTTTGAGAGTGGGGATAAAAGTCTTCATGAGGGAAAGTACTTGTTCTCTTGCCAGAGCTGGGACTGAGACTTGTCCCTCTATCTGTCTCTGCTTGTTCTTGGACTCCAGAGGGAGGCACATAATACAGCCTGACCCCTTTGTATTTGATGGGGGGAACACGTTTTGGATAAAGCTGGGTGAGCTAAACCTGGATCTTTCCACAAGGACTTGGCTGCTGTGGTTCCTGCACCAATATGGCGGTGGCCCAGGGGGAAGAAGTCTTGGAGTAGTCATTTTCCACACACGTCAGGAAATACGCTGAGCTTACATCATGATCTAGCAGAGGGATGTGCGCACCGAAAATAAAAGTTCCTCAAAAGGATATGCTCCTTAAATGCAATGTATTCTAACTCATTCATGTTCTGTTGTATTTCATTTTATTAAAAATAAAACCAACCCCCCCAAAACCTGGCCATGTCTCCCAATGACACCCCCCCCAAACCTCCATAGAAACAGTCTTACGTCAGCAGTGTTCCGTTGGGATTCATTCTGGTTTTGTCTTTTGGGATAGTCTTGCTGTTTATCTCAGGTTGGCCTCAAACACACGATCCTCCTGCCTCTGCCTCCTGAGTGCGAGAAGTACAGGCATGGGCCACCACCATTCTGGTTTGCACCACAAGGGTGTCTCCCCTGGGGAAGCCAGCAGGCAGTGTCCCAAGGGCACAGTCCCTGGGAAGGGTGAAAGACAGAGGTGGCTGGGCAGCAGGGTGGGCTCCTGAAAGTCAGGGCAGAAGTCTGGCTTAGAGGCTGCCAGGCTGAATGCTGGCCCCTTACCTGCCTGCAGGTCCATAGGCAGATGCCTTGGCTGCCTTGTGCCTCAATTTCCCATTCTGTAAATGAAATTAGGGTGCATTGTTGTTTTCCACAGGGGCTGGTTGGACCCAGTAAGCGTTCTCTCTACACGGAGGCTATGGCTTTCTAACCATAGGTGTTATCCAGAGAGGGCTTTCCTGGGTGCAGCTGTATGGGGTGTGGCCTTCTGTAGTGTGTTCCATCTTGTGGCTAAGCCCTTTCTTGCACTCACCTTTCTGCAAGCCTTGACTCTGTCCTGCAGGCTCCTCGCAATAAACAGCTACAGACCCCTCTAGAGCCAGCAGTGGCTTAGGCGGCCAAACCCCTGAACAGCTGCCGCTGTCAGGGAGGAGATCCTTCCAGGGCTCCTGGCTCTTGACTACGCTGCTTCCCTTAGCGCTTTCTGCTTGTTCTTTCAGATCTCCCAGAGGGCACTGACTTTTCAGTAATCATTTTCTGCTCTGGCCGGGTGTCTTTTCCAGGCAGCCACTGTCTGCATCCTGTTAATGATCTGCCTGGAGGAGATGACACCAGGCCCTCTCCGGCCCGGTCTGGCCTCCACTCCACCTCACTCATGCCTGCCCTCTCTTGTCTGTCACTTCTCCCACCGTGGTCAGCAGCTGGCTCTGGGTCCTCCTGAGGGTTCTGCTGAGCTAGCCTCGTTGCTTGACCCCAGGAAGTGGAATGTGGAGTTCAGGAAGCGTGGGACCTGCCCTTCCACTGTCTCCCAGGTCTCAGGACTGCCTGGAACGCATCACGAAAGCCCAGGAAAGAGGGCTGTCAGAGTCTGGGACGTGGCCAGCAAGACACAGCCCCCTTGGTCCTCTTTGGTCCTTGGATCTCTGCTGAGGGCATCTTTCAGCATAAGGGCCATGCAAGGAAACCTTCCTTACAGGTTGGATCTGCCCAGCGCCAGGCACGCAGCACTGGCTGTTTGAGTGTGTCCTCCAGGGACTCTGTGCAAGGGAAGGGTAATCACCCTATACCCATGAGGAGCTGGGGTTTAGCTCAGTTGGTAGAGTGATGCTCCACACTTTCTGAGGATCCGGGTTCAAGCCCCAGCATCACAAAAATGGGAGAAGGATGTGGCAGTCCACTCCTGAAAACAATCAGCCATTGAAAACCCTGTGAGATTCGCTATGAGTCGGACACGACTCAGTGGCACCTAACAGCCCCACCTCCGATGAGGAGGCTGTGAGAGGACAGCTGAGGGAGGCGAATTGCACAGCTTGATGACTCACAGAGTTGAGATTCAGCCTGCCTGCAGAGCCTGTGCATTTCTGGAACCTTGGGCTGGTCTGGTCTGGTTCTTTGTCTATTGCTGGAAGCACATTGTCTGAGGCTCCCTGGAGTGGAGGGGCTGCTCTGTGACCTTTGAGCCTGTCTGGCTGGGTGGGAGGACCACCATTTGCTTTTAGGTGGGGCAGCTTGTGTCTGCCTTCTAGGTGGGGAGCTTTTGCCAGGTACCGCTTGCAGCCTCACACCTGTTCAAAAAGTGTGTTTTGATAGCTGAAATTATGTAAACGACACAAAGATCATTAAAAATTCAAATCCTATGGAAATACATAGAGTGACAGTGACATCTGTTGATACAGGTGTTCAGCCATCTTATTGATCTGTCACCCGTTGTGCAGAAGAGAACTGCAGCTCAGTGTTGCAGCCTGAGGGGCAACCCTAGCCAGGAGCTCTACTCAGGCTACCCGGGGCCTTGGCTTCATTGCAAAAAAGATTTTCAGGGTGAGTCGGAGAGTAAAACAAAGTTAGTTTAATAGTGTACATTGAAGACATAACTGCCAGCCTCTTAAGAGAAGAGAGAAGCCCTTAGATGTTTTTACAATGCTTACACACACACACACACACACACTTACACACACACACACACACACACACACGCTTGGCTTTATGAGGTGGGTTTAGGGAAGGGTCACTAAGGTGGGTTTACAGAAAGGTGTCACAAGGGAGTTGTCTGGGTGTATGCTGACTGCAAACATGGCCCCTGGTCCCATTGTGATAAGGTTAAACTCAGAGGTTTTATGTATTTTGATCCTAAGCATAGCTTCTTGCTATTTTAATATTTTCATTATTTAAAATGTCTCTATGCAGGTAGTCTTCACTGCAGTTTTCTTAGCAGATGTGTCAAAATTCTTCATTTTCAGCTGGTGTGATTCAAACCAGATCCTGGGATGAAAGCTCTTTCACTTTCCATGTCCCCCTTATTTCCCTGTCTTCCCATCCTGCCTCAGATCCATCCATTTCCCTTCCACTTCCTCCAAAAGCTGCTTGGCACAGATGCCCCTGGGCGCAGGGGGACCTTGGCTCCAGACAGTTGCTCGTTCCTTCTTCCCCCAGCTCTAGTGGGCACATGTGTACAGACTTCCAAGGAAAGGGGATGGAGGGGTGTTCTAATGGGAGGGAGAGGGCACCCGGAGATCAGGTGGCAGCCTTGGCTCACTAGGTTTTCCACGCAGAGAGGCAGGTTACTGTGACTCAGCAGGAAGGCGGGCTGTGACCACAGAGATATCCATTTATATCCTGAGGGAGGAGCAGAGGAACCTCTGGCCAGAGCGGAAAAAATGGGTGCCCTGTTTCTGTAAGCCTCATGATGTGGCACAGAACCGTTTTCCTTTGAGAAGCAATAGGAAGCAGTTTCTAGGGTTGGGATTAGAGGCCAGGGCTTACTAAGCATCACATGCCTGCCCACTGGATGGGGCCTGTGGACAGCAGGAGGGAACAGTGCCATTGTATCCAACCCATGAAGCTGGAAAGGAGTCAGCTACCTGCTGGCCTGGCAGCCAATTTGTCAGTTAGTCACCTGAATGGGTCTGTAAGGGTGATAACCCTCCAACATGGAGACCCTGTGCAATTTATATCATTTGGGTCCTGTTGCTGTTGCTGGGCGCTGGCCTATGGAAACTGCAAAATAAAAATAAAGGCAGGGTCAAACATGGACAGTAGATTGGAGGTTGCCCACAAACAAAGTTGCAGAGATTACAAGATGATCGAGGCCCAGGCTGAGTGTCTGTTCTCTATGGAGTGCAGAGTCGATTCCTGCCCACCTCCGCCCTCCTTGGTCTCAGATAACTTGGCCCTTTATCCTTTTTATTTCAAAGCCCTCCCTTCCCTGGAAGATGACCCTACAGATAGCAGTTCCTGGGCTTACTGGCCCTGGGTCAGGACATCCTCCCTTGCCCCAAAACTGTGTGTGGCAGAAGGCACCCACAAGGAAGCCCCTGTCCTTTCGTTTGTGGCCTCTACTGATGGGACAGCTTCTCACCAGGCTGTGCAATTGGTTCCTGCTGGGTCTCCAAGACCCAGAAGGGCTGGTGCACGGTAATTTTTCCCCTCTCTTCTTTCCCACACTGGAGAGTTTCTCCAGAGGAAGGGTGGGAGCGAGGGTCCAGGCACGGCCACAGGCTGTTTTAGTGCTCACTGGACCCACGGTGGTGGTTGCTCCCTTTCCTGGGAACTGCTCAGGAGTGACCCTTCCACATACCGCTGACCATTTTCCTTTGTGTCTTCATCTCTGAGGTCCTGTCAGGACTGAGGTCCTGTCCATGAAGCTTTTCGAAAGCACCCTTCCAGCCGTCATGGTCATGCAGTCCTGGCGTAGCGTGCTGCTTCTCTAGAAATAGTCCCCGCTGCTATAATCCCTAGCGCCACAGCGCCGCCCAGTGGCACGTACTCAGCAAAGCAGCCCCACTTTCCCAACAGCTCTCCTTAGTCTGCTGGGATTCAAGTTCTTTGTGGCTTCCTGCTGGCTTAGTGGCCCCATTAACCTGAACGTCTTTCTCCTTTTCAGGTGGCTATGAGAGGTTTTCCTCTGAGTACCCAGAATTCTGCTCCAAAACCAAGGCCCTGGCAGCCATCCCACCTCCTGTGCCCCCCAGCGCCACCGAGTCCTTGGACCTGGGCTACAGCTCCTGCGGGACCCCCCTGCACGACCAGGTAGACCCCGCGCAGACCAGGGGCGAGGGGCGGGGCGAGTGCTTGAGCAGAACCTGCTTTTCACAGTTAGGATTATTTATTTACCTACTTATGACTTGAAACACAGAGCCTTAATATGAGGCAAATAAGGTGAACTTTGAGTATTACCATGAGATGTTAGGTAGGATCTGTTTGTTCCTTAGAATTCTTTCCCTTCTTCGTCTTTCTACCCTCAATTAGGAAAAAATGGCATTGTCCCCTGGCTTAGCCTCAAGTTGTTTTTTTTTTCTTCTGTGGTACGTATGTTTTTATGTATGTATGTATGTATGTATGTATGTATGTATTATTTAGTGGTGTGTGGGGCGAGGTACGGTTTCCCTGTGTCACCCAGGCTGATCTTGAATTTACAATCCTCCTGCTTCAGCCTTCTGAGTTCTAGGCTTACAGCTGTGAGCCAGCATGCCCAGCTTTTAGTCTCCAGACCATAAGCAGGCAGATAGGGAGTTTTGCTACGGCCTGCCATCTAGGAAGCTGAGAAGCAGGACATGGAATGAATTCTTGGACCCCAAACTATCAGGCTGTCCCCCATGAACTAGCCAGTTGTAAATGGCAATGAGCTAAAAGGGTCAGCCACCCTCCTAAGGAAACCAGCTTGAGCCACCATGTTTCTATATAGCCCATCCCCTCCAGCACTTCAGTCAGATAGTGAAGGCCCAGCAACTCTGGTCTGCAAAATTCCTCATGAACTTAGGCCAGTACTGCCTTACTGTGCCACGATCGCTCCTCTTGTCTGTGAGACTGAGATGACATGTGTGTGTCTCTGGTGTGCTAAGTGCAGACACAGCCAATCCAGTAGTGTCCTAATCCACACAGCACACAGCTTGATGACAGTAGGTGTAAATTCTCATGTGACAGATGGTGCCAGAAGGCCAGCCTGTGCCTGAGGCCTCATGTACCCTGGGGAGGTGGACTGTGAGGTCCAGCATGTGGCGCCACAAGGCTTGATCTGTCCTGAGTTCCTCGCCCATGAGCAGAGTCAGAAGTCTGGAGAAGTCCCATTGAGCCCAGCCACCCCCTCCAGGAGCCCCAGGAAGGAAAGGGGGATCTAGAAAGGCTGTGTGCAGTAGGCATCTCCCAGGGCCTAGAGAGCCCTCCTTGGACTGGCTTCCCCTCCCTGGCCTGAGCATTTCAGTCCTTGTCCTGGTTGCCTTACACTCATGTTGCTTGGGGGCCTTGTGTGTCTCCTTTCTGGTGCAGGGGGGTCCGGTGGAGATCCTCCCCTTCCTCTACCTCGGCAGTGCCTACCATGCTGCCCGCAGAGATATGCTGGATGCCCTGGGGATCACAGCCCTGCTAAATGTCTCCTCGGACTGCCCAAACCATTTCGAAGGACACTATCAGTACAAGTGCATCCCGGTGGAAGATAACCACAAGGCCGACATCAGCTCCTGGTTCATGGAAGCCATCGAGTACATTGGTAGGCCGGCCCTGCCCCATGTTACTGGGTCTGGGCAGCAGACGGAACATGACTGGGACTTCTGAGTTGTGGCTGGGACTTAGCAGACGCAGTGTCCAGGGCCTGTTTCTCTCTTCCTCACAGGAAAGCCAGCCCACTCGGCGTGGGTGGGGTGGGAAGGGGAAGAAAGCTTCTTTACCTATGTCTGGCTGACAGAGACAGGAATAGATGTATAGGTGAGGAGACTTTATGTGGCAAAAAGATAGAAGAAGTGGGGCACTGTTTTGTCTCTGCAGATGGAAATCCTTGAATGTAGATGGGGTCTAACTGGCTCTGCATGTGATTTCCCCAAGTGTAATGCTGTTTTGGTTAAGTCTAGAAAATAGGATAGGTAGAATTCTGGAGTTTTCCCTTCCCTGCACCGGGTCTAGCATGCCTGTTCCTGCAGTAGGAGTGCCCCTCCCCCCCAGTCAGCTGATGCTTCTCTACCCACCTCCCCACCCTCTGGCTTATGCCACATGCACCTGCCACTTGGTGAAGGGTGAGGTCTGCCCGTGCCCCTAATCATGTCACGTTCTCTGCCCCAGATGCTGTGAAGGACTGCCGTGGGCGGGTGCTGGTGCACTGCCAGGCTGGCATCTCGCGCTCTGCCACCATCTGCCTGGCCTACCTGATGATGAAGAAGCGGGTGAGGCTGGAGGAAGCCTTTGAGTTCGTCAAGCAGCGCCGGAGCATCATCTCCCCCAACTTCAGCTTCATGGGGCAGCTGCTGCAGTTCGAGTCCCAGGTGCTGGCCACGACCTGTGCCGCTGAGGCCGCCAGCCCCTCCGGCCCCCTGCGGGAGCGGGGCAAGGCCACGCCCACGCCCACGTCGCAGTTTGTCTTCAGCTTCCCTGTCTCCGTGGGTGTGCACTCCGCCCCCAGCAGCCTGCCCTACCTACACAGCCCCATCACCACCTCCCCCAGCTGTTAGAGCCCGTGTCGCAACCCAGAACCGGAGTTGCCTCCCAGCGAGGGTTGTATGAGCCACATGTGGGCAGCAGGTAGGGACTGACCAGCTGGGGGCAGGGGACCAGGCTTGTTCCCCATGAGTGTCTCCCTGGCCAACCACAGGGCCAGCTAGAATGGCAATAAGGACTCTGATATACATTAAAAGCAAACAAAACACTCCAACTTAGAGCAATAACGGTGGCATCTGCGGCCAGGGAAGCCCTTGGTTTGGTTTTTGTGTCATTTTTACTTTTCAGGTAGAAATTTCTTACCTCATTTTTTTAAGCGGTAAGGCTTGAAGTTAGGACTCCCACAGATCCTGGCAAATGTGCCCAACCAGTTTTATTAAGGGGGGAGGGAGGGTGGGAAAAGAAGAAAACAAGTTCGCCAGAAGTGCCTGCTTCTGTGTACTTGTCCTTTTGTTGTTGCTGTAGTCACAGGAATTTTGTCCTTTAAAAGAAATCTTCCAGGACATGGTTTTCATTTCTAATTATTCCATCAGAGGGTGAATTATTATGTATAATGCTAAATAAAAACTATTTATTGAGAATTTCCTCCGTATGTAACTACAAGGACTCTAGTGACGGTGAATTTAGAATATATTTATGTTAATGTCAAACAGGGGAGCACAAAAGCGTGCAGGTGTCTGGGCAGTGAGGAAGCAGATGGTGTCCTGTGGGTCTGTGCCAGCCGGGTGATGACCTCCTTGTGGTGGTTGCCACTGAGAAGCAGGTGGGATGGGGTGGGAAGGGAAAGAAAGGAAAGAACTACTTGTTAGTTACTTTTGCAGCTGGTTGTTGGGCACGCAGACCACAACTCTCTATAACCTTTTCTCTCCAGTGATCAATTTGGTAGTTGGAGCATTTTTCTCATAGGCTTGCCTCGGACTTGTACATCATCAGTGATACATGCCATATTCTATAAGGTGCTCCTGAAAAATTGGGTGCAATTCAGATTTTCCTATAGTGAATCATTTGGCAAGGCCATGGAGGAAGCCAGATCACTAGAGATATACCTGAAATGAATCCTTTCATACATTGAAGTACTATCTTTCTTTTGCATATTGGAGTTTTTAATTTTAGGGGGTTTACTTGAAGTACATCAACAAATGCTTGCATTAATTCCTGTTTGGTGAATACTTTTTAAGGCCCCCTCTTGAATAAAAAGGGGATATCCAGGACTGCAAAAATGGGAGAAGGAGGTGGCAATCCACTCCGGAGGCAATCCTGAAACAATCAGCCATTGAAAACCCTATGAGGGTCGCTATGAGATGGCACCTAACAACAACAACAACAACATGCCTTGTTTCAGGTCTCCTTAAAGTCCAGAAGGGTGAGAGCTACTGGCAAAGTGGGGGCTGGCTGCTGACTCCTGTGAATTGTACCATGGACGCTCAGGAGCCATTTTGAATCCTTTCTTGGGCTCATGCCATTTTAAGAGGTCTTTCCAAATGGAGGAATGGCTTTGGAGGGAGAAGGATGTTTTCTCTGGGTGGGGGGTTGGGGGGAGGGATGTGGGAATAAGCTACATGTTACTTCATTTGTAGTACTGTGGAACAGTGTTGTTATGGAGTGCCAGATTAGAGGTCAATTAGAGGTCATTGCAAACTTGTCTAGAAATGAGAGCATGTCTTTTTGTTTTGTTTTGTTTTGTTTGCCCTTGAGAGTTTAGATCTCAGTGAACATTCTCACTCACCCGTAAATAACTTCAAGTCTCAGTATCACGGTTGTGTTGGAATTATCTTTTTGATCCAGCATCCCAGACAGGCCCAGGTTCATTACACTTCCTTCCGTGAACTGTGAACCTGTGTTGGTTGGCAGCATTTGTCCTGTCTGCTGGGGTTAAACGCTGCTTTTGGATGAGGCTACAGTCCCTGTTTCCTGTTTTCAGAAAAGCTAGATGTACCTTGCTTTCCTGGGAGCTGCTTGGTTGAATAGCTGATTGGGAGGCATGAAGGCGTTGGGGCCCCCAGACAGTGTACCCAGTTAGAGACTGCACAGTTGGATGGCCTTACTTTTTCCTTGATGGTTAGAAGTTGCTTCAGGTTTGGTGAAGAATGAGGTCTAGTGGGTTTCTGAAAAATCCACGGATTCCAATAGCAGACGAGCTTCTGCAAGCTGAGGGCAGGTAGCCTGCAGAACAGATTGACTTTTTATACAATGAGTGTCCATTTGCCAAATCTGTCCTTGTTCCTAAACTGGACCCTAACCACCCAGACAGCAGGAACTCAGGACTAGCTCCAGTTGTCTTTCCCCTGAATCCCAATTCAAATCTTCTACCATAATGTCAAACGGCTATTTATAAAGTCATTTTCTTTGTACTTGATAACAGTACAAGTCCCCAAACTCTCAGAAATAAAACAGGACATTTGCTTGATAGAGATAGGGGACATTTTATATTATTATTCTCCCACCAGAAGCTTCTTCAATGACTTGGAATGAAGACACTATTGCAGGATCAATCTACATGGTCAGTGAGTTTCAATAGCTGTCTCTCCTGTGAAATGATTTCTAGTGATGAGAAGTTTCTGCCATGGCAGAATGCACTGCCACTCCACTGATTACCAGGTTTGCTGTTGGCCACAAAAGGCAGCAGGCTCATTGGCTCTTTACCATAGAGAATGCGGACTGTGGCTGCTTCCCTCCTGAGGTCTTGTCTGACCCATGGGGGTAGCCTGGAAAGAAATGGGCAGGACTTTCCCACAGACTGGGCAGAAGCACCGGTGAGGTTAGCCACAGCTTCCAGATTCAGTCATTCTATCCTGAGGCCATTGTGCTCAGTGCTTGGTTTTCAACAAGGTTGGGAAGCCACAAGAAATAATTTAGTGTCTCCTGGAAGGTGGAGGAAGGGAGGGAGGATGATTGACTCTAAGTTCAAGGGGAAGGGGCCAGGGGCTTGGAGATGGCCACGAAGACTGTAGTAGTGAAACAGTGGTTCTTCTTGGCTGCCCATTAGAGTCACCTGGAGAACCTTCAAAATTCTGATACCCAGTCGAGCCTAGACCAAGTAAACTAGAACTTCTGTGGGTGGGACCCAGGCATTAGTATGCTCCTGTGATGCCCAAGCGCTTCCTATGTGTAGCCAAGTTTGACAAATGGCCTTGCTTTCTGGATGGTGAGGCACTGTTGGAGGCCAGTTCTTGTTAACAGAGCTAGCCCATCTCAGAAACCATAGCCAGAGGTTTGGCATTGGCTCAGTGTGGTCCCACTGCTGTCACAGCTGTTTGAGGGATGAGATGTTTTTTCTAGGTACCTCATGAGGGGGATACCTTTTCATGCTCCTTGAAAGCCAGCTAATCTGAAGTCGCAGGGCACACCTGTAATCTCAGTGACCTGGGAGGTGGAG
Source organism: Pedetes capensis (assembly GCA_007922755.1). NCBI lineage: Eukaryota > Metazoa > Chordata > Mammalia > Rodentia > Pedetidae > Pedetes > Pedetes capensis. The sequence goes on along the minus strand of VMDO01003679.1, from coordinate 101,852 downwards.
ACAAGAGGATCGCAAGTTTGAGGCCAGGGAGGCAGCCTGTGTAACTTAGCGAGACCCTGTCTCAAGATAAAAAATGAAAAATAGGTTGAGGGTGCAGTTCAGTGGTACAGCGCTTACAAACCATGTGTGAAGTCCTGGGTTCAACCTCCCAGTACCAGAAAAAGAAGAAGAAAATAGCCAGTTGATTTGTGGAGCATTGAGAGTGGACTCAGTACAGTGTCTGGGTTTCCTTGAAACTTTCTTGTCCATCAAGAAAAATGGAAAATGTCTGCTTTGAAGGTTTCTCTTTCCCTGGTACCCTAGCCTTTCTTAGAGCTTATGAGTCATTCAAAGAGAGACTTCTTAAAGATAGCAATGCAATACTTGTAACTTGTATAAATAGCCCCATCTTTCAGAGTGATGTCATTTCTACATTTGATATTCCTGTATTTCTGTAGGATGTATATAGTTTAGAGGATTTTTTTTTTGTTTGGTTTTGTTTTCTAGAAAAGCGAACATGTCTGTTTTTATTTATTGCTTGAAAAAGATCATTTGAAGAAAAATAAATACATTTTCAACCACTTGGTGTGCCTTGGTATAACATTCAACTACCTTGGTGTAACAGTCATTGAAAATCATCCTGTTGTTATGGGTTAGAAGGGGAGGAAAGATGACCTGAGACCTTCAGTGATCTTGCCCACTTAGTAGCATCTGCAGCAGACACTGGCTGGTAAAAGCAGAGAGCCCATTTTTCCTCCCTGAACACTATTCCATGAGGCTGGTGACAGGCGATGGGTGATAATTACCTCTAAGAGCCCGACTTTTCCTGTACCAGAGTGACAGAAGAATCCAATGCTAGGAGACAGGAGGGAATGACTTTCATCTGAGCACCTACTATGGGAGCATAGCATGGGAGACTTAGATGAGGATGGCTTCTCAGTGGGAGAAGCCAGTCTTAGCTAGCCTGAGCACAAAGGAGTCAGAGACTGTCATGGATGAATGCATAAGGAATGACTGCACAAGGAGGCCCAGCCTGGCTCACCCAATCTGAGGAAATTTTACTGATTTCTTATTCTGTCAGGATAATGAAAATAAGATGTTTTAATGCCAGACTGAAATAATAAACTAGTATGAGGTTATATTGGGAGAAGGATGTGGCCACCCACTCCCAAGACAATCCCAAAACAATCTGCCATTGAAAACCCTATGAGGGTTGCTATGAGTCAGACACAACTCGACAGCACCTAACAGCAGCAACATGAGGTTATATAAGCCATAGTTCCCCAATGCTGATCTGTAGATCATTTGTATCAGATTCCACTGGTATGAAGTTAACACGTTGTAAACCAAAAACATTAGTAAGCATGTATTCCCATTGTATCAGACTATTTAACATTCTGCAAACACCAGCCAATGTGATTAGCAATTGAAAGAATGAAGTGTACAGTTTGGAAAGTGGAAGACCAAAGTATTTGCAAATGATAAGTGTCTGGAAAATGAGAAAATCAGCTTAAAAAGCATCAAATAAGAGAATTCAGTAAATTATTATAAAATTTAAATGAGAATAAAATTGGTAGCTTTTCCATACAAAAATGTCAAGTGAAACCAAAATATGAATAGTAGAAGCTCTGTTTACAGTGGCAACTTAAAATGCTTATAATAAACTTTAGTGGAAACAGATCAGCCATATATGTTGAACACAGTGAAGCCCTGCCAAGGGACAGAGATGCATACTTGGGAAAAAGTAGTACATACAATGTTCATGGATATGAAAACCCAGTATGGAAAAGATGATTTCTCTGCAACCTAACCTATACAGTTAATGTGATATTTTTTTCTTCAGGTTTTTAAAATAACCTTTATTTTTTTAAGCCTGTAGATGCATTACAGGAAATAACACCAGCAAAGAACAAAGTAATCCATGTTGTGTCACCAGCAGTTCTGTTGTACATGTCCTTCTAGGTCCTGTGCATGTAACAGTGTTTCATTTAGGTAACTGAGACTGTACATGTATGTCATACTTTTCCCACACATAGTAAATATTTGGCTCAGTTGGTAGAGCGCTGCGATGCAGTCGCTGAGGTCCTGAGTTCAATTCCCAGCACCGCAAAAAATGGGAGAAGGGCTTGGCAATCCACTCCCAAGGCAATCCCCAAACAGCCATTGAAAACCCTATGAGGGTCACTATGAGTCAGATACCGACTCGACAGCACCTAACAACAACAACAACAACAATTCAAAAAGCCAAAGCTACATGAGTGTTTTGGTAACTAAGAATACAGTACATCAACTCAATCTCAGAAAAAAAAGGTGTAATCCTGCTTTCCTTGGGGGACAAATTTCACTGAAGACAAAAAAAGTCAACAAACTTCTAGATGGAAGTATTGGCAGATTACAACTGAAATACTATATTCCCTTAACACTCAATTTAATATGAGACATAAAGCAACAGAATACACTTCAGCATGGTGTTTCTAAGAGAGCTCATTATTAGATCTATACTATTAAAATATTAAGGTGTGTTCCCACTGAACTGTGCTCCTATAGCATAGCCAGATGATGTACATCAATGGCTCTCATCAAAATGTAAATCTGAGCACACCTGCACCCATCTCTGCCTGCAGGCTTCCTTCTACCTCTCTGCTGCTGGCCTATGCAAACTGCCCAGAAGTGGTGTGACAATTCTGTGTCCAAGATGTATCTGTCCTACCAATTATAACATATTTACAAGTTGATTAATTCACAACTTCTACTTTTTACCATATATTGTCACATCTGGACATCTACAGAGCTTAGATGTTGTGAAATAATGAGCTTTATGCACTATACACAAGTACTTTACCAAAAATGCACATATAAACCTATGGTTATAAAGGAAAACTGTCTTCTAGAAGTGGAGATACTATCAAAAGCCCTTCTCTTACCCTTCCTCTTCTGCCTCTTCACTACTCCAGTGACTAAATTCAGTACAGCCCTTGCTCCAAGAGGTAGACTAAAAAAGGTTACTTCTAGAAGACAGTTCTTCCTAAAAACAAAAAACAAAAACCAAAAAAACCAAAAAGGACATATATATATATATACATATATGAAGGCTGGGATTTAGCTCAGTTGGTAGAGTGCTACTCTGCAGTCTCTGAGGTTCCAGGTTCGATTGCCAGCACCACAAAAATGGGAGAAGGATGTGGCAATCCACTCCCAAGAAAATCCCAAAACAATCAGCCAACTGAAAACCCTATGAGGGTGGCTATAACGTGACAGCACCTAAGAACAACACACACACACACACACACACACACACACACACACACACACACACACACACACACACACACGGGCTGGGATTTAGCTGAGTGGGTAGAGCACTGCACTGCAGTCTTTGAGGCCCCGAGTTCAATTACCAGCACCACAAAAATGGGAGAAGGGCCTGGCAATCCACTCCCAAGGCAATCCCGAAGCACTCAGCCATTGAAAACCCTATGAGGTCGCTATGAGTCGGATACTGACTCGACAGCACCTAACAACAACAACAACAACAACAACAACAACACATACACACATACACACACACACACACACACACACACACATATATGTGTGTGTGATTATTTTGCTACTTCTAACTTTGAGCATTAGCACTTATCCTTTAATACTCGGCAGTATTAACTAGAATGTACATATAGAACAATAGCCTGAACCAACCTAACAGGCACAGAACCACCACCTCTCCCACACACTTTCTTTCCCCACGCTATCCCTGCTACCACTCACTGAACAGTCTTCATACTCTCCAAGACATCAAATTTGAAAACTGCATTCTCAAAATAAAACCATTCCTATGAGGTAACAATACTTCTAGGGCATTACGTTAGTCTTCTTTTTACCAGATTATGGGCTTTTAAAAATCTATAAACACCAGATGCTTCTAGTAAGGACTTCAGTTTCCCCCTATACATAGTTAAAGTGATCTTGATCAATGCACTCCATAGGATTTTGAGAGGAACAAGGTAAAATGATTCTGGATTTCACTTGGAGAAAAAAATATGCCGGGAAACTGAAAAATAAACAGTGGGGAGGAAATCATAAGGTAGGTGCTGTCTTTGTTTTATGCTGTTGTAACAGGTGGTAATAAATGACAGATTTATCTCTTATAGTTTTGGAGGCTGGGGAGTCCCAGGTCAAGGGGCCATCTCTGGTGAGGACCTGGCTGCATCAACGCATGGCAGAAGGCAGAAGGGCAAAGGAGCTACAGTCTGAGACAACAAGAGGGGCCAACTTTACTTTTGTAACAAGCCCACTCTGGTGATAAAGACATTAAAAGCCTCTTAAACATCCTTTAACATAATATTACACTGTGAGATAGTAAACAATAGCTAATATTTATCTGGTGCCATGTTAAATCCCTTATATTACCTCATTTAACCCTCACAATAGCCTAAATGAGATGTAGGTCCTAAAAGGATCTCCATTTTACAGATGAGGGCAGGGAAGCACAGGAATATAAAGAATGTGGCCAAGATCACAGGAGCTTGGTGGAGGAGTCAGGATTTGAACCCAAGCTATCAGCCACCATGCATGCTGCCTGCTTATTGTGTACTGACTCCAGCTGATTCAGAAACATCACAGGACAAGCCTATCCCTAAAGAAATGCAGGGAAGTAGAAGGCTGTAACAGCACAGTATAAGGAGGAAGTGCAGAGGAGAGTACCAAGTTCCAAGTACCCACTGGTTTCAGACCTACTCCCCCATCTTGGCTCAGCTCAAGTCTGCTCATTTGCATCCTGTACATCTGTAGTTACCCTTCCTGTTGCACAGTGAATGACACAGTCACCAACCAAGTGCATGATATGGAGAGCAATTAGCTAGAATGATGTGTACTGGATCCTCTAACCCCAGAATACAGAGCTACCGAAACCCTGTGACTGGCAGCCAGATTGGGACAGACAGACAAGGGGATCCCCAAGGCCTCTGAGTAGGACAGACACATCTACATGAGCCGCTGCTAAAACTACTTCCTCTGGGTCTCTGTGATCACACCTGGTGCTATGAGGGTGGGGAGGTTTGGACTGGGATTTTCATCCAAGGATGTTAAAAACGAGCACCATACATAAAGTGGGCCTGTATCACCTATCTCCCAATAACAAGATCTATGATAATAACTGAGTTGGGTTTCTCAGCTTAAACCTCTGACTTCTTACTCCATGAGCCCAGCCTGCATCTACAGAGCAGATTCTATACTCAGTGCTTTTCCTAGTTGCAGGGGAAAAGGAAAGGAGAAAGAACAAGAGAAATATGAACCTCACCCAATGGAAGAAAATGTAGTCTGATGGCCCAGTGGATGGGCTGGGTTCTCATTAGTTGGACAGAACACTCCCATGAGAGAGACACTTGGTAGTGAGGGGATAGATGGACAGGCAGAGCCACTGAGAAGGGGTTAGAAACAAGATAAAAAGGTCAGTTTGCCCAACAAGTACTGCTAGGAAGAGATGTTTAAAGATCGATTACCCTTGCTATTCAGGGTTCCCTAACTGCTCCTTAAAGGACTTCTCTACCTCCAGGATCCATGTGTCCAAGGAGTATGCACTTTCTTCTCTGGAATTAGCAAAGGTCCCACCTGAGTCTCAGGACTCTCACTGTGACAGCAGAATGATCTGAAAATGGAGCATCTTGTCACCAGGAAGTTCAGTGAGAAGCCCCTGGACTTGACCTTGAGGGGGGTCATTCATCATACTGTTCCCTCACTGAATTTGCTGCTTACCAAAGATCAGTTCTCATCTTCCAATAACAGCACTCCACTTGGATTCATGGAGATATCCATTTCCCTACATGCTTTGGAGGAAGCTGTTGTTATTGTTAGGTGTCATCAAGTCAGGTATGACTGATGGTAACCCTATGTATAACAGAATGGGACACTACCCGACACTGCTGTGCACACAATCTTCTTATATTTGAGCCTATTGTTGTAGTCACTGTGTTTCTTCTCATTCTGAGTTGTGCCGTGACAGCAAATGGTGGTTCCAAGGGCTTTACTCCATTCCTATCATTAAGGTTGACTACTTTTAGGACAAGGCTGGGATTTAGCTCAGTTGGTAGAGTGCTGCTCTGCACTAAGGCCCTGGGTTTGATCCCTAGCACTGCCAAAAAAGGGAGAATAGTAATCCACTCTCAAAGCAATTCTGAAAACAGTCATTGAAAACCCTATGAATAGCAGAGAAGCACTGACATAGTGCCAGCTGGGCATGGACAGCATAGAAGAGTATTTAATTCTGTTGTACATAGGGTCACTATGAGTTGGACCTGACTTGACAGCACCTAACAACAACAACTACTACTTTGAGGAGGTAACTCTTCCCCAGCCATTTCTTAAATGCTTTCCAGTCCGGGGAGCTCATTTTTGTAGGGAAAAAATTGGGAGGAAATTGGCAAAAACTCTCAAACTGGGAAAATGGCGTTTGAATATCTGGTTTGTAAGTTAGAAATCTAGGGAAAATGAAAGTAACTTGGTTGCACGTTTCTACAAAACCCTTCCTGATTAGACAACTGGACTGAAAGCTGATTGGCTCAGGCCATTCCATGAGCAAGCTACATAAAGAGCTGCGCTGCGGCAGCTCGATCTTTTCTTTGGCACCCTTTCTGTGCCTTCTTGCCTGTTCCTGCCCAGACCACCGATGAGGAAGCACCTCTCCCGCTGCTCTCCCCCGGACCTTTGATGAGGAAAAAACGCTCTCCTGTCGCAATCAACAAGGAAAAGAACCTGCTCTCCGTCTGATCACCGAGGAAGCAACAGCTGTCTCCTCGTGACCACTGAGACGACCAACACAGGTGTTTGCCCCTGGAAGGCAAAAGCGCCTGAGGCTTTTCCTTTCTCCCATCTCCGCCGGGGTCCTGAGGGCCACAGGAGTCTGTGTCCCTCACCTGAGGGTCCCGAGTGAATTGTGTTTAGTATCTGTGTGCACGGCGGCGCAGCCCATCCGAACCTCCAGGCAGGACCGGGAGGCGAGTGCCCCACATAGAGTTGGCACCCGAAGGTGGGGCCCAACATAGTTGGTGCCTGAACAGGGACCCAACAATTTTCTGGCACTATATTTGACAGTGCTTCTCTGCTATTCATTAGGTTCTCAATGGCTGTTTTGGGAGTGGCCTGCCAGGTCCTTTTTCCTAGTCTGTCTTAGTCAGGAAGCTCAGCTGAAACCTGTCCACCATGAGTGTCCCTGCTGGAATCTGAAATACTGGTGGCATAGCTTTCAGCATTGCAATGACACGCAAGCCCCCACAGTACAACAAGCTGCCAGACATGTGGGGGTTGATTTCACCCAAATTGAGGCCTACAACTCAGGCCTACCTAAATTAAATCATGTACTCTGACCCATTTAGCCACAGGATGAGGTCCAGGGATGAGCAGCTGGGCTACACTGTGCATTAGACTGAAGCTGGGCTTTGATTGGGTGGTTTGGGGAGAATTCCTCTCCACATCTGCACAGACCTACTTTTTTACGCTTAGAACACAATTATAAAGGGCAGTTCCAGGTTCACAGCAAAACTGAGCAGCAAGCATAGAGTTCCTATATACTCCTCTCTCACTAGTCACCCCAAACATCAACAACCCCCACCACAGTGGCACATTTGTTACAACTGATGAGCCTACATTAACACATCACCACCATGCAGTGTCCATAGTCTATGTGACGTCCGCTATTGGTACTGTACATTCTATAGGTTTTGACAAATATATAATGACACATCTATTATATCAGAGTAGTTTCACTGCCCTAAAAAATCCTCTGTGCTCTGCTTATTCACTCCTCTGAACTCTTTACGGTCTCTATATTTTTTTCTTTATCAAAATGTCATTTTGTTAGAATCATATAGCATATGACCTTTTGTGATTATTTTTTTTTTACTTAGTAATTTAATTTTATTTAGTAGTTTCATGTTACTTCATGCTTTGATAGCTCATTTCCTTTCAGTGCTGAATAATATTCCATTGTCTGGATGTACCGCTGTTTATCCATTCTTCTGCTGCAGGATGTCTTGGTGACTTCCAAGTTTTGGTAATTATGAATAAACCTTCTATAATCATTTGTGAGCAAGTTTTTTTTTAAAAATATGTTTTCAAGTCATATGAAATAAATATAGTGGCACCACAGCACTCAAATTGCTCCATGCTCTAACATTTCAGTCTTTGGCCAATATTTGCCAGAGAATTCTGGTTTAGTGCTTGTCAATTATCCAAGACATTCCCAGATGAAACAAGGAAGAAAGTGTCACTTTGTATGCTAATTTCAAGCAGTAAAGACTTGTCCTGGTGCTGTGTTGATGATCTTGGTTTAAAAAAGAAAAAGAAAAAAAAATATATAGGCACACACATACACACCAACCATACAATCAATCATCATGGCACTCAAGAAATGTCTAGTGCTAAAAGTGAAGGACAGTGGAAAACTATAGGAGCAATAATTGAATTTTAAAAAGAACTCATTGCTAAGTATATGAGCAGCATATATGTGTCTGAATTAGCCATTCAGTGTGATACTGGGACCAATAAATATATTATTTCTTTTTCTTTTTCATCTAAACAATTGGCACGTTTTAAGTTAGTATTTTATTTATACTTGTTGGTGGGGTACAGAGTAATAAGTCAGCTGATATATCCCTTATGCAACAATCAAATCATTACTGCTTACACTTCCATCTCCTTAAACATTTTACAGAAAAAAAAAAAGGTAAGAATTTTAATTAGCATGTAATGACAGTCGTATGCTACTGTGGGTTATACCCTGACTCTTTGTTCTTTTTTCCCCCTGTATTTTCATTGAGTTGCATCCTGTATTTTGCATTTTTCTCTCTCGATTTAGCCCTCTCTGCTGTCCCCCATCTCCCTCTCCCTTCCCATGGCTCCCTCCCTCCCACTGGTTTCCTCCCCCTCATACTGGGTCCACTTGTAACTTCTAATCTTACTTAGATAAGTATGATTGCACATTTATATATGTATACATTTTAATTTTTTTCCATTTAAGGTAGCTTTAGCTACTGTATCTGAGAGAGAACATGCAGCATTTCCTTGAGTCTGAGTAGTTTTACTTAAAATGTTATTCTCCAGTTCCACCCACTTTGCTGCAAATGACATAATTTCATTCTTCTTTAATGCTGAATAATACTCTATTGTGTATATACACCCAAAATTTTTAATCTAATCCTGTTGAGGGGCATCTTGGTTGATTCCATACCCTTGCAATTGTGAAGAGTGCTGCATTAAATATGGAAGTGCATGTGTCCCTGTGGTATGATGACTTACCTTCCTTTGGGTATATTCCTAGAAGTATTATGGCTGGATCATATGGTAGTTCTATTTTTAGTTTTTTCAGCTACTTCCATTTTGATTTTCAGAGTGGCTGAACTAATTTACAGTCCTACCAGCAGTGTAAATGGGTTTCTTTTTCTCCACATCCTTGCCAGCATTTGTTGTTATTTGTTTTGTTGATCCTGGCCAATCTTACTGGAGTGAGATATAATCTCAGTATAGTTCTCATCTGCATTTCCCTAATGGCTAGAGATATTGAACATTTTTTCATGTGCATATTGGCCATTTATATTTCTTTTGAGAACTATCTACTCAGTTCCATTGCCCACTTATTAGATTATTACTTTTGTGTTTAATTTCTTAAATTCTTTGCATATTCTAGAAATTAATCCTGTCAGATGTGACTTACATTATTTCTCATGGGGAAAAAAGTGTTTGGCACTTGAACTCATCAGCACTCGACCAGCTTTCCAGAACAGATTGTGGTCATGTGCTGAGGTACTTCTGTACTAGAGAGCATGACTGCTGGATCAGATGGCAAGAATCTGTTTAATTTTGTAAGAAATTGCCATATTCTCTTCCAAAGTTGGCTGTACCATTTTGTAACCCCACCAGCAACAAATGAGAGTTCCTATTGCTTCACATCTTCACTAGCATTTGGTGTTGTCAGTGTTTTGGATTTTTGCCATTCTAATAGATGTGTAGTAGTATCTCACTGTTTTAATTTGCATTTCCCCTATGACATATGATGCTGAACATATTTTCATATGGTTGTTGGCCATCTGTTTATCTTCTTTAGTGAGGTGTCTGCTCAAGTTTTTTGTCCACTTTTTATTCAGGTTGCTCATTTTCTTATCGCTTAGTTTTAAAGGTTTTTTTTTTTTTTTTTGCATATTTTGGATTGTTGTTGTTGTTTGTTATTAGGTGCCATCGAGTCGGTATCCGACTCATAGCGACCCTCATAGGGTTTTCAATGGCTGAGTGCTTCGGAATTGCCTTGGGAGTGGGTTGCCAGGCCCTTCTCCCATTTTTGCAGTGCTGGGAACTGAACTTGGGGCCTCAGAGACTGCAGCGCAGCACTCTACCCACTGAGTTAAATCCCAGCCCATATTTTGGATAGTCCTTTACTATATGTATCTTTTGCAAATATTTTCTTCTAACTCATGGCTTGTCTTCTTACTCATTTAACAATGTCTTTCACAGAGTAGAAGTTTTAAGTTTTAATGAAATGTAGTGTTATGGTTTGGAGGTATGTCCCCTCTAAAAGGCTCACATACTGGAGGCTTGGTTTCCAGCTGGTGATGCTACTAAGAGAAGATTGAGTCACAAGGGTCCTAACTTCATCCATGGGTTAATCCATTGACAAATTCATAGCTGAACAGACTATTAGGAGTGGGGCCTAGTTGGAGGAAGCAGGTAACTGGGTCTATGTCTTTCAAAGGTGTTTCTTGTCCCTGTGCCCATTCCTCCCTGGGTCTCTGCTTCCTGGCTGCTCTAAGGTGAGCTGCTTTCCTCTGTCATGCCTATTTAGGATGTTTCTGCCTTGCCACAGGCCTAAAAGCAATGGAGGCAGTCAATCATAGACTAAAACCTGTGAAACTGCAAGCCAAAACAAATATTTCTTCCCATAAGTTGTTTATCCCAGGTATTTTGTCACAGATATGAAAAGCTAGCTGGGCTTTTAATCCCAGTGACTCTGGAGGCAGAGGCAAGAGGACTGTGAGTTCAAAGCCAGAGGCAGCCTGCATAATTTAGCAAGACCTTAAAAAATTAAAATATGGGCTTGGGGGGGTGGTGCAGGCCAGGGGTAGAACACTTGCAAATTATGTATGAGGCCCTGGGTTCAGCCCCTGGGTATCTAAAAAAAAAAAAAAAAAAAGACAAAAAGCTAACTAAATTATATTATTATTATTATTTTTTAAAAGTCATGGATCATGCCTTTGGTGGTGTATCTAAAAAGCCACTGCCATACCCAAGCTCATCTTGATGTTCTGTATCTTCTAGGAGTTTCAATTTTGTTTTACATTTAGGTCTATGATCCATTTTGAACTAATTTTTGTGAAGTGATAAGGTCCGTATCTAGATTTAGTTTTTGCCATGTGGTTGCCCAGTCGTTGCAGTACCATTTGCTGAAAAGAGCGTCTTTGTTCCACTGTATTGCCTGCTCTCCTTAGTCACAGATCAGTTGGTTGTATTTATGTGGGTTTATTTCTGGGTTCCCTGTTCACTGCTAGGTTTGACTGTTCTTCACTACTACCATACTGTCTTGATACAATTGCTTTATAGTAAGTCTGGCAGTCAGTCCTCCAACTCTGTTCTTTAATAATATGTTGGTTATTCTAGGTATTGTGCCTCTCCATAGAAACATTAGAATAATTTGTTGATATTCACAAAATAGTTTGCCAAAAATATTACCCATCAGCTTTCCCATGAACAGCCAACCTAGGTCAAAGCTATCAAGGCTTACCAACAACTTTGTAGATTCCTAGTCTCTTCTTTTTTAAAAATTGAAGTTAACTTCAAATATGCAAATCTTAAACACGGAGCTCAGTGAACTTTTTATATGGACACATCCCTCATGTAACCATCATCCATAATAAGATATGGAACATTTATAAGACCCCAGGAAGTCTCCTCTTGCCTTTTTCTAGGCCACATCATCTATAAAGATACTCCCCCTACTAATGTGATTCATCATCTTCTTTTTAATGTTCATCAAGAAGATAACACAACTGGACCAGAAGCTCTCTAAAGACCCATTGTAATTCTCAGTCTATACAATCCTATTTTCCACTTACATCTTTATCCTATAGCACATGGCCAACTTCGTGTATCTTACCAGGACTCAATTACACTCCCTTTGTTAAAGATCAGCTGCCAATATGCAAGCCTGTTCAAGAGCAGCTTGGAAACAGAACCAATGCTCTATGTTCAGGGCACTGTGTTAGGTGATATGGTGGATCCAATGGTCCCTGCCAAGAGAAAACCAATATGAACCATCTGATCATAGAGACAAGTCAGAGACACACAGATAGTTAAGCAACTGACAAGAAGCATGAGATTTTTCATGATTAACTGATTCAGAAGAGTTAATTAAACATTGGTGAATAAATCTTTGTCTTTCTCTCATTCATGGCTATGCCCATCACATAATTTACTGTTGTTGTGCCATCAAGTTGGTATCCGACTCATAGCGACCCTACGTACAACAGGGGAAACACTATCATCAGAGCTTCTCTGCTATTCATAGGGTTTTCAAAGGCAGATTAATTTTTGGGAGTGGGTTTCTGGGTCCTTCTCTCAAGGTAATCTACTAGATGGTGATAATAGAATCTGGCTAAACTTCAATGGCAACCAAACTTCTTACAGTAAAACTGGCAGGTCTAGGAAACCTTTGATCTCTTTCTTTTCTTCCACACTTGCTCAAATTTTAGAAAATGTTCAACTTGTTGAGTCTTTCCATTATCAAAGGTATGGTTACTTTAATCATATTTTGGGTGGTTTCCTTTTTTTTTTTTTTTTAACACCTAGAAGGACCTGGCAATCCACTCCCAAGGCAATCCTGAAACAGTCTGCCATTGAAATACCTATGAGGGTCGCTGTGAGTCGGATACCAACTCGACGGCACCTAACAACAACAACAACAATAGACATATTACTGAACGTGAAACCCCAGTGCTCCAAACAGTTCCCCTGTAATATTTGCCCTGGCTCTGTGGTAGTCTACAAAAGTCTAACTGTGATCAATTTCAGGTTTTTATTTCTGGGAATTTGGTTAAACTTCCCATACCATGCTCCACACTAGCTGAGAAGGTTACAGTTGTAAATTCCTAAAAAATTGATCTCATTATTATATCAGAAACAGCAACCAAAATCTTAGGGGGCTTTTGTCTTCACTCTGTAGCACCCTGGGCTCCAATACAGGAGAAAACTCTTCAAGGGGTTTAAGCCAGTCATACAGATTAGTTTTCCTTGAATCTCTCTTTCTGCTCAATCATGTGCTTTTACTTGGGGGGTAGGGAGGAGTGTGGAGCCAGTTTTCAGATACAAAAAAAAAAAAAGACCACTCACTATAAAAGTTAATTCATTTAACCCTCATAGAAACTCTATGGAATAGAAGTAATAAGTGCACTCATTTTTAAAGATGAGGAAACTGAGGCACAGGCAGGCTAAGAAACTCCCCACCATGCTGTAGCCAGAAAATAGCAGCACCAGGCTGTGAATTTGGGCTGTCTCATAGCAGAACTGGAGACGCTATTAATTTGTTGAACTATCAGACTTACCTAGTCACCAAAACTCTCTTTTCTACTTCTGGTTTCTCCTAGCACACCAAGGGTATTTGATTTATATCATCTTGTACATCTCCCAAGCAGTCCTATTAAATAACTATCTGGCATATAGTCTTCCTACTTAGTGGACAGAAAAGTAGAGGCACGTAGCCCTCATAGTTTTCTTCCTTGGAGTTATGGAGCAACTTAATGATATATGGCAGATTCTGGTTTCTTGACAACTTTGGCCTCTGCATAGCTCCAGTGATTCAATCTATAGTCATCTCACAGTTCATGTTTTGTTCTACTTACTTCCAAGTAGAATTATGAAAATAAAGATGAATAGACTAACTTTACAAATTAGTTCTTGGCCAACAGAAGCATGCCAAGAACCATGTTAACAAAATTAATATGTTACCCACAGACTTACTTATCAAAGCTGTTTTATTAGCCCTATAAGATGGGTGGACATTGATCAAAATTAAGACGTATACCACATCTGTCTTTCACTTCCACTTTTTTGATGTTCAAGCCTTCAGAGCAGATGCCAACCAGAAAACCTGGCAAGTTAGGTCCCAATATGATGAGAGTAAATGACCTCTCTCTTTATTATTTCCAACATGGAATTAGGTGCTCCATTAGCATGGAGGCCTTTTGTACTGTCTTATGATTATAAAATGAGGAAAAGTGAACCAAGCCAAATGATAAAGGTTTACAAGTGCTACAAATAGGGCATGCTGCCTCTACCCTGATATACTGGGCCATAACCATCAAAGCACTAGAGGTGGTGTAAAAACATGTCTAGTAAAAAACATGACTTCAAAATTTGCTACCCAGGAAATCTCCATTCCTTTATATTATTTACTTTTCTTGCAAGAAATTTTCTTTGAAAATAAATCCAGTCCACTTCTGCTAACTACCAGCTATAGCGGTTTAGCTATAAAAACATGGATTGGATGCTTACTATATCATAAAGCAAACCAAGTTGTTGAAATTCTAAGCTGTTATTTTATATTCTACTTGCCATTTGTGCACAATTCTGATAACTTCTGCTTTCTAACACAACAATAATCAAAGGAGAGTACCTTAGTTTCTTGGCATTTAGAATCTGGATTTCTTCCCAAGCACTGATGACATAAGATTATGTAGTGGCATTACCTCTGTGTTTTTACTCCTTACATGCCAAAACTCAGGATTTGGGATACAGCAACTGGTACTCAGTCTTACAGTGCAAAGTATCTTGAGATGTACATTACTCACCATTTTGAACCTGAGTTTATCTGTAAAATAGGGATTACAAAACAGAATTTGCAGGGCTGTTGGATTAATGACACTGTATACAGAGTACCCAGCTCACCTTATGGGTTCAATGATATCTATTATTATTTGTAGGGCTACCAAAGTGCTTCCAAGTACATAATGTCCAAGTCTCCTTGTGACTCTGATACTCTCTCTGACAAAAAGTTACACATCAAATTCTGGCTTTGAATTTGCTACCTCATGGACCACTGGGTGTGGAGAAAGGAGGGGGGTAGAAATGGAACGAGTGTCATTTGTCCTCTGTGCATTTTTTTTTTTTTTTAGATGGTCTTGCTATGTAGCCCAGGTTGGCCTCAAGCCTCAGCCTACCTAGTGCTAGGATTATAGGCATGCACCACCACACCCGACTGTACCAGGTCTTTAATATTGCCTACCCAAGCACAGGTAACCTTTGCCTTTCCTCTTCTCCAATCTGAGAGTTGGACAGAATGAGTCCCTCAGCAGTCAAGTTGGGAGGGTCTTAAAGCTGCCCTTGGAACGGGTATGAGATCTGACTCATAGCCCATGGTCTTTTGTTAAGGAGTGGTTTCTAAAAGGAATGTTTCTACAACTCCCCAGGTGGGCTTAGAAGTGAGGATAAGGAATTTTAAATCCAGATCTTACTAGGAAGATGCAGGAGGAGAATTGTTATGTGAATTTCAAGGGTTTTGGGTCTGTTGTGTTGAGGTTGGTCAGGCTGAAGTGAACAAACAGGGCAAAATGAAAATACTTAAGAGCTGACTGCTATCCACACAGAGTACTTTAAAAATGTCTTTATTGAATATTAATCAGTTACAAGTACTGTAAGTTAGACATTAAGCCAAAGCACAATTACAGGTTAAATATAATCACAAAGATGTTGTAAAGAGAAACCCACCATGGAGGAAGGTTAAGTTCCTTGATGCCCTCTTTTGGAAATAAATAGAGGGTGAGAGAAAAAAATACGTCTTCCATTCCAGCAGAAAGATACGAAGACCAGAAGAATTTACATGCTGTAAGCAATTTCCCAGGACCAATCACTAGGGTTGCCAGACTTAGAATACAAAACAAAATGAAAAGTTGGGATGCTCAGTTAAATCTGAATTCCAGACAAATAGTAGTTACCTTCTTTCCACTGTAACGATGTGCCAAATATTGCATGAAATATACTTAAGCCAAAAATTTGTCTGAATTTCAAATTTAACTGGGCATCCTGTATTTTACCTGACAATTCTACAGACAAATGCAAATAAGACAGGGTGGGGGTTGGAACCCCCCAGACTAAAAATAAAACAACACCAATAATGAACCAAAGGGTTACTATATTGGTTACTTACACAGACTAACATCACAATGAGAAAATACAATTACTACTTCAAAAGCGGTTGCCAGAAAATATTCTAGATTTCCTCAAAGCTGGTTTTGTAAATGTTTTTGAGAAACCTTGTGGGTCAAAGTACCTTTATTGTTTTGTAGGTATCAAAGAGAAATATTACTACCATGAAGATGAGCTTAAAACAATGGGAACAGAAGCAGGTATTATATGCATATGAAGAGTTTGAATGCTTTCTCTAATGAATACCATGGTTATATAGTCAAGGTCACCTCCTAGGTCTAGTCTATTAGCCTCAAAGATTTTGGTTCCTTTTCAACTTTCATAGTTGCATTTCCTAGCTTTTCACCCTGAAGATTGTGAGGGCTGTGAAGGAATGTGAGGCACACCCTGCTACCAAACTCTGAATCAACAAAGGGCATTCAGGGCTGCAAATAAAAAATAATCTTAATTCTGGAGGATGAGAGAAAACCCTCTGAAAGGATGGTGTGGTGTGAGAGTGGAGATGGGAAGTATAAAGCAGAAAAGAAGGTGAAAAAATGAAGAGTTAAAATGCAATCGTGTTTACAGTGTGAATATTATCTCAAAGGAGTTCTGCAGAACTCTCTGGCACATGTATAAAACTGGTCACCCCACGACCATATTTGGTCTTATACAGAATACAAAATCTTCAGCTTCCTATAGGTTTTCAGTTTAATATATCATAGTTTGTATTTTAAAATGGCTTAAAAACAGCTTATATATCACTCAGATTTTACATAGCATCACAGTTGTTACTGTATCCTCACATACAAGGCTTAATAAACTTTGAAGTCTTTTTAGTGTTTCTCCAACCCAGAAGATCTGGTAGCTGTGTAATTTCAGCTCTGGAGAAACTGGAACAGATTGATTAGACCAGCTCCGCTGTGGGTGAGGGAGTATTACTTACAAAATGCCCTCATGAAAGAAGCTTACCAGGTATGAAACACAGGGAAATATATGCCCACCCACTGATACCTTTCAAACACTAAGAAACAGAATTACAATGTTTTATTTATTAGAATATAAAAGATTAAAATGTTTCTGCCATAGTTAAGGCTTTCTTAAGAAGAAAAATTTAATTTTCTATTAACTGCAGAAGGCACAAATTGCCCGAAGCAGCCTCACTTTTTAGGGTGGCATTTTTTTGAGTGCATTTCCTTTTCATATGCAAGACATGTCAAACAATAATTTAAATACTATTTTCACTTCTGTCATTGTTTTGACATTGAACAAACTTTAGTCTTCAAATAAATTTCTGACACATGAAACTCTATTTTAATGTCAGTTTTGAATATCTGCTGAATGCCTAAAGTATATAGCTCTATGCAAGATAATTAGTCTGGCAGAAAATACATTAAGAAGGCTTTTTGTCACAGATACCACACAAATAGGATGTGGGTGCATTGGGGGGGGTGCTTAAAAAAACATCATTTATGTCTGCAAGGCTATTTACAGGAATCCAAATAGTGCATGTGTTTAAAAAGGGAGGAGGAGCAATGTCTAATAATCCTTCGTGCAAATGGGGAATACAATCCAATAGAGAAAAACCTAGATAACTTATTGCATTCTAATGCTGTTTTCTAGCATCAACCAAAATTTTATTTTTTGTATAATATCTATGATAGTAGAAGGTTAATGTATCTTACTTTATTTGCTTGCCATATTCACGTATTTTTCTGTATATTTCAATGCATTTTGCTGTTTTGAGAGCACAGGGATATAAGTTTAGCTAGTCACATCAAGCTCAAAGGAGCACGAGATGCTATTTTAGAAAACCCCACTAATATTGTTTATTCTTCTTATGCTGCTTGAGAAGCTAGAAATTCTAAACTCTAAGAAGGAAAAGGAAAATAAGAATCCTGGTGGTAATGCTATTATTTTGCATAGAATTAAAACTCTGGGTTCCATGCTGTCATTTGTTAACAAACTGGAAGAATCTTTTGAGCGAAGAGGCCTAAACCCAGTGGGTTATGATATGAAATGGAGAGATACTCAGGTACCTTTTGTAAGACCCAAGATGAAGAAAGGAGGAAAATGAATAGGATCAAAGATAATTGCTGGAGCTTTTAAAAAATTAATTAGTTTTTCAGTATTAGGGGTTGAATCTAGGGCCTTGTGCATGCTAGGCAAGTGCTCCACTATTGAGCTGCACCCCAGACCCCTTCTTAGTTTTCTTTTTTTTTTTTTTTTATCTTGAGATAGGGTCTCACTAGGTTGCACAGGCTGTTTGGCCTTGAACTTATGACGCTTTTGCCTTTGCCTCCCGAGTCACTGAGATTACAGGCATGCACCATGGTACCTGCAGGGGCTATTTTTAGTTCCAGACTAGCAATCTAGGGAAAAGCAAAGGTAAAGTATAAGTGGGAAAATGTCCAGAGCATGTAATCCATGCCAGAGTTAAGTATTCAGTAGGCCAAAACCTGGTAAAAGAACCATCAGGTCTAAAGAAGTCTTTTGATTTGAATTCTGGTAAAGATGGTGGAGACATTTGGATTCTCTCTTCAATTTGGTTTGGGAAGTAGAGGAGTCATTCTAGAGGAGTCCCAAACTTGCTAGTGTTTCTACATAGCGCATATACAAGAAATTAAATAGATTGCAGCTTAATTTAATGCCATGCCTTTATATCTCAGAGGGTTCTTCACACTGCTGTACATGGAAACTCCGAATGCAATCAACTTTTGCCAACTTTTGAGTATACTCATGATGACGTTTGGTTTTCAAGTTTTGAAAAATATCTATTTGGCTCCTGTGATAGATCCATTAACCCACTCTCTTTAGCAGATAATATACGCACATTCTTTCAAGAACTACATACTCAAATCATTACGAGACCAGGTACACTGCGAATGTCTTCCTTGTATAGTACCTTTACTTAGCACATAGAATATCAGACATATAACACTGGCAGTTTAAATCATGAACCACAGTTTATCTTCTCAAGTGTAAGGCCAAAGTTTAAAACTGGAACATCCATTAATCTAGTTAGTATGATGCAAATGATACAACACACAACCACAATCGGTAAGTGGTTTCTCTTGTTAATGGAGCTATAAAGCTTTCTATTTCTATGCCATATTAACTCTTTTACTTAACTAAAAATCACAGCTGTGTTTACCATTTTAAACTCTGATGAGGGTGGGGGCAAGCAATACACATTTCACAGCTACTGAAAACTACACAGATGGCAATTTCTTCAACCCTTTGTCACACACACACAGCAAAAAAGAAGGAAAGGAAGAAAAAAACCCTCTTAACCTATACCAAATTTTGAAGCTTTATACGGAATTCTAGTGCTATAAAACTTGCAGCCAAGACACAAACACCCAGCTTTGGGTCACTGAAACTTCAATAGAAGCAACCACTGAGGCTAATTCTTGATTTAATTTTGAGGACCCATGCAAGATTCAAGTACAAAATGCAAACTAGTCTGGATGCCTAGTTCTAGCATTGAACTCAAGCCCTCCTACCCCTCAAAAAGAAAAATGGATACTTTGAGGGCCTAGTTCTAGAATGTTTACTTGTAGCCATTGTGTTTCACTTTTGGAGATTACAGAAGGTCACAGTTTAATCAGCTGCATTTAAACAACCAACAGAACTCAAAGCAGTTTTGAGGACTTTAAATTGATATGGTAAGTTTGTGTCACACTGTTGTCCTTATTTATTTATTTTTACTATGTTTATATTACTTTTGCTTCAAAGCTGAGTAGACACACAGCATGTCAAGTAAACAAAGTCATGTACTCAATTTAATATTCAGCTAAGTGAACAGGGCAAGTGTAAAAAGGATAATGGACATTTTTTTTTAATTAGTGTCAATGTGCACTTGGCAAATGTTGATTAAAACAAGCAGTACTTTCACAAAGAAAACAGTATTATATTTCTCTATCTGTTTCATTTAAAAAAATAACTGAAAGGGCTTTGGTTTCATTTTTTGTTCTCCTTGTCTAAATATATTAAGAAGTTTGAAGAAGTGGTTCAAAGATTTAGTGCAGGGATCTTGATAAACTATTTGAAACATGCTACTCAAAATAACCCTCAAATCTGGAGTAAACAAAAATGTTCTTGCATTTGTGTACATCTACCTATTAGGATTTAATTCTAGCTTTCTAAACTAAAGAGACTAAAGTAGCATCCTGGGGACTCTAATGAAGTACAATAGTTCCACTGGCTTTGTAAATAAGGCAGCTCATTTTGGGGGCGACAATTCCGGCGGTACAGATTAAGGGAAGGGAAGTACGGACTCTCTGAGGAGTCCCCTCTGTTCTGGGCAGCAATGACAGAGCCACCTGTTCTTCACCCTTCTTTTGGGCTCCTCCTTCACTTTGTCCCAAGTCCTTTTACCTGGGAACAGATGTCAAAATTGTCTCCCTCAGACATTTCCCTGGCTGGGCTCTTGTGGGATTCCTAGCCCCATTCCAAACACCCCTGGAGCAGGTAGCACAGCAAAGAGCAAGAGATCATCCCCGGCTTTGACATCTTTCAACTTGGGAGCTCCTAGGTCAGGATGATGTCTGCACCTTCCCTTGTAAGATGGGCCAATTTGTAAATGGGAACTAAAACTTAACGTTTTTCCTTTTCCTCTCATTTTATGTTAACAAGAACAGATATAAAATCCAACAACAAAAAGTGGAAACAGAATCTTGCTCAGCCAGAAGCTTAGACTGCATTGTTAATTTTAGTCAGTGTGACGGTGCAAACTATCCCTACGAAGGCTCTGGCTCATTTTCAAAGTAATGACAACAACCACAACAAAAAGCGCCAATGCTGCATGTTTGGAAAAAGCTACAAATGAGCCTGCTGTATGTGTATACACGTGGCACACATAACAGAACAAATGCAGTTTGTGAACTGGACACTGGGACAGGATTGGTTGTTTTGTCTTTTTCCATTTCCAAGTCTAGATCAAAGCAGTCTTGCTTTGGAAATGGGTAACTGCAATGAAAATGAGCCTGAGACATGTTCAAAGGCCGCCCCTGTAAACATTTCCTCAAAGGGAACAGTAGCAGTGGAGTATGTATCAGTTACTCATATTCTATTCATCACTATAGCAATGCCGTAGAAAAGACAAACAGCTTATTATTAGGCTGTCAGAGATTTATAGAATATTAACTTTTTTGTTGTTGTTGGAAACAATCCACTTGTAATCTAGTCCCAGGTTTGAATCCAATCTGGCCTTTACCCATGACCATTCACTAGGTCTTCTGTTCTGCGGCTGTTGCTGTCTGCGAAGGAGCTTCTGGCTTCATGATCTGGTATGTGATGAGATACTCTGGGTACGCCTGGAAAAGACAAGGAGAAAAATAATTCACTCTTCTGGCAGGTGCAATATAAAGGACTTAATGTGAAAGTCTCAGAGGTGACTGATCCTAATTAATTACTCTACATGGACCCAGGAATATGTATAGAACCTCTACCATGTATGGAAAATCCTCCACCAGATGGATTGACACAGTGTCTGCAACAATAGGCTTAAACATAAATAAGATCGTGTGCCTGGCACAGAATCAGGGAGTGTTTTGTTCCTCTGTACATAGGGTTGTTATGAGTTGGACTTGACGTGACAGCACCTAACAACCGCCACCACCACCATGTATGGAACATGTTGGTGTGAGGTAGGGACTCTGCTGTTAAAGAAGTTTGCCATCTAGTTTGGGAGGATAAATCACGCAAAGATAAAGGGGAATTAAAAATTAACGCCTGCTGGCATACACTATGTGTTAAAAATGAGTGTGACAGTTGTTCCTACTTCCTTTTGTCCCAGTGAAGTCGACTACCTTCCATACTTGACATGACACCTTCTTTTTGCTTACAGAAAAGTTGCTTAAGCAGAGGAGTTAGGAACACTAGTACTTGCATTTTGGTAGCACAGTGTTTAAGGTGACACATGTAAATTTCAGGCAGATGTGAAGATTCTATTGACATGAATTGCTGAGTGCTGCTGTTTGCTGCAGATGAGGCCACTATATTGTTTGAGTGCACAGCTTAAGATACTAATTAATCACATCAAAGCTCAGGGGAATTTAAGGCAAGGGATCACTAAACTGAAGGAATAGGAATTCATTCCAAACTGATGTAGTGGAAAAACATCATTTCCTGTCATGTCCTTTTAAGTCCATGCTGGATATAAATATATATATCCATATATAAATATATATGGATATATATATATATTTATATATATATATATAAATAAATATATATATATATATATATATATATATATATATATTTAATTCCTATAAGTCTACAACTACTTTGGGTAATTCACTTTCAGGAACCTCTTCTTACCCCAAATTTCTAGTGCTAAAATTTAAACTCAAAAGTTCTCAGTTTGTTTATTTTTTTTTTTATTCAGTTTATTTTTAATAGAGATGAAGAAAGGGCTGTCATTCTCCCTTGAATAATTGTGTAGATTAGAAAACCATTCTGTAAACCCTAGTCTTTTCTGCCCTAGGGTAAATAATTTTGCATTATACACAGCATTTCTGCAAAAGAGGCAAGATCTCAATGACCAGAGAATACTTCTCCTTTATGTTTAATGTGAAGCTTAAAAGTAAAAAATATAAAAACATTTCTTCTTTCTTTCTTTTTCTTTTCTTTTTTCTTTTTTTTTTTTTTGCAGTGTTTAGGATTGAGTCCAGGACCTTACACATGCTGGGCAAGTACTGTACCATACTCTTGATATTTTAAGTACAATCATATAATCACAGCCATTTTCTTTTTAAGCATAGTTTAGATAATTTTCAGTTTATCTTTTCAATCCTAAAGAAACAATCCCATTAGTAGTGAATAATATTCAATCAATCAATCTGAATAAAACATTTATGTGTTCTTGAAAGTGTTAAGCACTAAAAATGAAGAATGATTTAATGACTAAGGAGAATGAAATAAAAGTTAGGAAAGGAAAACTTCACAGAATCAGGAAAAGCTGCTCCTGGAGAACTACTCAATTAGTAGACACTCCAGTTGGTAACACTATCCATGTGGGCAAGTACACCTGGTGTGGAAGACAACTAAGTATCCTCCCCCTGAAATAAAACAAACACTAAGTGCATTTCTGTTTTCACCACATCATTCTCTAAAATTCCTTTAGCAAGAAATTAAGTAAGTTACCAAGTCAAATTTTACTTGGGAAATGTCTAAACAATCAGTAAAGGAAACGGATTGGTTGAAAGAAAAAATCCACTATGGCTAACTTATATTTTGAAATCTATGGCAAATAAAACGAACATCACCTATACTCTCAATACAGAGTAATAATTGTTCCTCTGTTTCCATTGATCTTACGTTTAGTATACATCATATATTCTCAATTCTAATCCACACTTTCAATAGTTTTGAGGGCCACAAAATCATATGTAGATTAGAACTGAGTGCAGATTGCGCCTGTAATCCCAGCAGCTCGGGAGGCGGAGACAGGAGGATCGCAAGTTCAAGACCAGAGACAGTCTGCGTAATTTAGTGAGACCCTGTCTCAAAAAGTAAAAAAATGGGCTGAGGGTGCAGCTCAGTGGTCCAGCACTTGCAGAGCATGCAAGCGCAAGGCCCTTGGTTCAACCCCCAGTACCGCAAAGAAAACAAAAAAATAAAAAAAGAACTGAGTGCAGATTGGGTGCACAAATCCAATCCTCATATGATTCTAATTCATATTTAATTTTATAGCCCTCTAAAACTGTTGAAAGGGTGCAGATTAGAATCAAGAACATGTGATATTATGCAAATATATATTTTTAAGATAACAAGCATATGATTACACTAAAATTTATTTAACTATTCTATTTTTTGGTGAATATATGGGTTGTTTAAATTTTTCATTTTGATAAGATTGTGATAAAATCTACCTACTTACCTATCTTGTATTGACCATCACTAATTATATCTAATATATATTTTTAGAAGTATAATTACTGAATCAGAGTAAAAGCATCTTCTCTGAAAATTTGGAGTTTATGATTTAAACAGAAAAATTGACAAATTTATTCTTTGCTTGTTTCTCAAAACTTGTCATTTGGAAATAATTGGAAACTTAACAGTAAGTTCCAAAAACTAAAATGGTACCAAAAATGCCTGCATTACCTTCACCCAGATCCACTTATTGGTTAAGGTTTTATTTGTCACACTTGCTTTATCATTTGCACTTCCTTCACTTCTAAATACTAGACACATGTACATGTACACCCTCCTCTGCATGCATACACATGCTTTTATCCTGAGACATTTAGGAGTAGGCTATATACATCATGATGGTTCTTTATTCCTAAACATGCCAGTCCTATTTCCTAAGAATAGAGATACTCTCATAAGCACAGTATCAACCTTGTAATTTTATATTGATACAAAATTTTACCTGTCTACTGCCCCTATTCCAATTTTGCAGCTGATCTAATAATGTCCTTTCTTTACT
The DNA here is from genome assembly GCA_007922755.1 of Pedetes capensis. Taxonomy (NCBI): domain Eukaryota; kingdom Metazoa; phylum Chordata; class Mammalia; order Rodentia; family Pedetidae; genus Pedetes; species Pedetes capensis. The sequence continues at coordinate 77,272 of VMDO01003679.1, read as the reverse complement.
AAGTACTGGATACATTTTAGGGGCAGGAACTGAATTGAGTTTTCATGCCTCTTGGGCCTCATTTAATCTGGAAAGTTTTCAGAGCCTTACTCTGTATTGTATAATACTGACATTTTTGAAGAATCCACTCTCCCACGTTAAAAGAAACCCATAATATTCTTCATTTTGATTAAACTTGGGTTAAACCTTCTTGGCTAGAACACTGCATCTATGTATGATGTTGTGCCTCTCTCAGGATAGCCATCTATCTCTCATTGTTGTGACTATTGTTAGGTGCTGTGGAGTTGGGTCCAACTCCTAGTGACTCTATGTACAACAGACAAAACATTACCCAATACTGTGCCATGCCTGGCACTATTGTTAGTGCTTTTCTGCTTTTTTTTTTTAGTTGTTGTTAGGCACCGTCGAGTTGCATCTGACTCACAGCAACCCTCATAGGGTTTTCAATGGGTGATTGTTCTGATTGATTCTGGAGTGGATTGCGAAGTCCTTTTCCCATTTTTGTGGTGCTGGGGATCAAAAACCCGGGTCCTAGAGAGTGCAGAGCAGCTCTACCAACTGAGCTAAACCCCAGCCCCTCTTACATATATTAGGAACCATAAATTCATATTACTACCTCCAACTTCAGCCTTACAGGGTCTTTCTTACCTTCTCTCATTTTTCAGGGTCTCTTTTTCTACAGTGACAGTTGTGACTCCTAAAGTTAATACCTCAACATCATTTGCTCAATCTTATAACATACTAAAAAGAACTTCATTGTTCTGCCCATACCACTACAATCAACGGACTGGCTAAAAACTGTCCTGGATTTCTTTGCATTCCTTGCCCCGACTCCCTGTCCTATCCTGCCTAAGATAGAGTATATAATAAAATATTGTTTTCATAGAGTGTGCTTAATTATTTTCCTTACCTTTTTTTTTCTCTTCTCCTCTACTGTAGCTACAATATTCATTTGAAATTCAATTAAGATCAGAAAAATTGATTTTTATTTTTAGACAAACGGGAAAACATTTAGCAGTACTGTGATAGTTAAGGATTGGTTGAAAATCTCTAGAAAGTTTTTTTTTTATAAATATTTCTCTGTATATCCGCCTCCTTTATATTTTTTTCCAATTTTATCTTGGAGCTACTAGAAGTTGACGCTAATGTCCTGTAGCTTTATGACTCAGAAAACTCAAGTACCATATAATTACCATGATCAGAATGACAGAGATTCAACAAATGTAACCAATCCATGTCAAGTACCACATATTCTTGATTCTAACCCACATCCTTTCAAGCATTTTAGAGGGATACAAAATCAGATGTCGATTAGAACCCTGTGTAGATTGGATTTGCACAAAAGCTCCCAAGAGACCTCTCCTGACTGTGAACCCAATCTGCATATAATTCTAATCCATATCTAATTTTGTAGCTCTCTAAAACTCTTGAAAGGCTATAGAATAAAACTGAGAATATACAGTATATCCACAATGAAGATCCATTAAGCAGCAGCTTTTCTTAGCTCTTCATTGCCATGTTGGGGCAGAAAATGATAAAAAGCATTAATTCAGAACCAGAACTCAAGAACAGCATGAGATTCCAAGCCTTTACTTCTCAGCTGCTGTCTTATGTACATTATTACTTGGCTGACAGGAAACTGACAGATTGTGTGTGCAAAGTTAATGTCAAAGAATCACTTTGATACCTTCATTTTGTGCCTGAAGGGGATATCTCATTAAAAGGTTTACTTAAATCTTATGTAGCCTCCATATTTTGTATTGACTTGGTTAGTAACTGAGTTGTGCTTATTTGATGAGCAACATACCTGTTCTCCTCTGTAAATGACATATTCAGCATATGCCAGCCCATTGACACTTGGTCTGCCAATAACTGAGTGATGTCCTGGAGGGGCATGGGCCATTTTCATGGTGCTGAATTGCAGAAAAGATTTTCCAAGAGTCACTCTACAGAAAAGCATTTGCCTGAAGAAAAAAGGAAATCAATGCTTTGAAGGAAGTTTTAAATCTTAGGGTATAACTACTAGGTTTATTGGGTCTTTAAGAAAAATTTAACACAAGGAAAGAAAATTTAAATGTCATTTTCAAATTTATGTGTAGGAATGGGATATAATGATATATTGAATTACTATGAACAATTATTAGGTTCACAATATACAGTTTAAAGTATTTTTAGTATGACTTAGGAAACAATTATAGAAAACACCGGCATTAAATTGTACCTAATGGAAAAAGAAATACCTGAGAAAATCAAGTTTTTGCATAAATGGATAGGTAGAAAGTAAGGAAAATAAGCAGATAAAAATAGCGTCTGAAATTAAGACTGGGTTTATTCACTATGGGGAAAAACTGGGATGAAATAAATAGTAATAATGACAGTAGATCATGAACAAAAGTAGATTAAATACATGGCTGGAAATCATAATACTTGGGGCAAATGTGAAATGGTACCAAAGGTAAGAAAAGTTGACTGGGAAGAAATTACCATATATTCTCAGTCTAATCCATGTTCTATCAACAGTTTTAGAGGGCTACAAAATCAGATGTGGATTAGAATTTCAAATCTAATATGCAAAGTATTCTAATCCACATCTGATTTTGTAACCCTCTGAAACTGTTGAAAGGGTGTGGATTAAAGAAGATACAGGTGTATGAAATAAACCGCAGCCATGGGCCAAATGTAGCCTGCACCTACTTTTGTAAATACAATTTTACTGGAATGAACTGTAAACAGTTATTCCATCAAATAGTTTGTTTTTAGTAATGGAGTATGGTCTTGTGTTATGACCAATCAGAGGTACTATTTTGAGTCAAATAAAATTTATGGCTGGACCCAGCACAACTCAGTCCTGCCTAGACTAGCTTTTTTAGTTATATTCTACTGATGATCCTCTGAGATGTTGGCATTGCATCGACTTTATCTTCTTGTAGGTCCAGAGGAAACAAAGAGTCTTGGTCTACACTCGAGAGAGGATTTTTGTTGTTTTGTTTTTGGGCTTTTTGGGGGACTCTTGCTATGTAAGTGAGGCTGGCCTGAAACTTGCTGTCTCCCCCTGAGTGCTGAGATTACAGGTGTATGCCACCATGCTCAGTTAGGGAGAGGCTTTTTGAGCTCCATTTGTACAGTAGGGTAATGGTATGTTGTCATTAGATTCTATGTGCATTCCTGATCTGTTACATGAAACAATACGGACGTGACAGGCCCTGGCCTCCTGCTTTCTGCTTCTTGCCCCAGGCAGAAGGTGAAGGACTTGCCAGCCAGCCCATAAGGCTACAGGATGCTGATGGGCAGGTGGAGAGTACTGGCTCATGTCTGCTCACTGGCTCGCCTAGTGCATTTATGCAGATGTAGCAGCCAAAAATGTAGGGATACCAATACCAGCAGGAGTTGGCAGGGGGCAAATGTTGGCCAACTCAAGACAGGAGCCAGCAGATAAATTCACCTTTTCTCTCACTGATACACTACTGCTCTGAGATGAGTAGCTCACACAGCTTCTCAGAAGACATCCCAGGGGTTGAGCAATCAACTGTACTTGTTAGGGAACTGTGGACAACTAGCTCAGAGATAAACATCACTACCTTTGCTCTGCCTCCTTTCCCACCCCACTTCTTTTTGTGCCTTTACTCCTGCTTCCCTGGGACTGCACTTGCTGGTGAAGTACTAATCAGATGCTCTTGCTTCAGGCTCCGTTTCCTAGGAAATTCTGGGTAAGACATGTGTGTCTAATTTTAATGAGTGATAATCCTCATCTAGGTTTACTTTTATTGCTTATTTAGGCTTATTTTGTGTCTATAGGGGTTATATTTGAAGAAATCTAACTTTTGTATGCAATAGATCCACAGGAATTTGTGAATGTTTTAACCACAGAGATATTAATGGAAAGAAGTTTCCTTGCAAATGTATGGCATCCATCTTAGAACTGCTGATGACTAGAGTTATTATTTTTTGTTAATAACACAACTAAGTTAAGTTTTAAAGTCAACAGTTGTCAGGAATTTCAAGGTTATATGTGGTCTTTTTGAAGGTCTTAATTGAGTCACAAGATATCTTATTAATTTGACCTTGCAAAAATAATGCATCTGAGTAATTTAACAAGAACTATAATAAATCCTAATCTTTGTAAAGTATGATTCTTTCATAGGTTTTTCATTGGCAGGGAAGGAAATATTGTTTTTTCCCCCATCAACTTCAGAGAAAGTATAGAATTATTCTCTCCAACCTCTGAATTTTAAAATCTCATTTAAAAGGCTGGTATTCATTTGTTTGTTACTAATTCCAAAGTTGATATTTTCAAGTTGGATTTCTCAGGCAAATTACACATGATGCCTTAAGCAAATTAGTCTACTCACTTATAGAAGTATGTGTGTTAGGTCAAGTGTGATGAGAGCTAGAGACTCTCTGTTTCACAGAAATCATTCTCAGTCTTTTCTTGTTCTGATTCTGAAGCAAGGGAGATGAAGGCCAGGGAGAAAGCAAGCCCAGATGCATGGAGTTTCACAACAACCTACCCATGGCTTTTCCCACTTGTTCTAGCTCTGCTGTCATGGATCGTCTTGGGGCAGAGGCCGATTAGCTGTTCCTACCCAAACTCTAAGCCTGTCTGACTTATTAGGAAGTGAGACTGAGGATAACCTGGGACTTCTACAGAGCTGAAAAACAAACTTGGTTAATTGATGGTGGAGACCACTGCACTAAAGGTAGGGCGCTCACCTGTGACATATGTAACACGACCTGTCTTTGTGTGTGGGGCACCCAGTTCCTCCACCAATCCCATAAACATACTGGTTACTTTTTGAGGAGTTTTCAGCAAAATAAATTCCAGCTCCAAACATTCCTCCTATGTATGCATGTCGCTCATCAAACCCTTTATGAATAATGGCATTAATGAAAGGAGAACCTAAAAATATGAAGATAGAAAGATTATTCTTGGAATGTTTTTCTAGAATCTCAATTAGCTACATACTATTTTCACTGAACAGATTAATATTACATAACTAATAATGTATAAATATGTACATTTCCCTCCCTTTTCCAGCCCCCTTTGTTTTGATACAGGGTCTTGCTATGTAGGCCAGGTTGGTCTGGAACTCATGATCCTTCTGCTTTAGCCTCCCAAGTGTTGAGATTATAGGCATGGAGCCTGGCTAAAAAGTTTCTTTTTTTTCCTTTTCTTTTCTCTCTCTCTCTCTCTCTTTTTTTTTTTTTTGCAGTACTTGGGGGTTGAACCCAGGGCCTTGAACATACTTTCAAGTGCTCTACCACTGGGCTGCACCCCCAGCCCATTTTTAATTTTTTATCTTGAGACAGGGTCTTGCTAAGTTCTGCAGGCTGCCTCTGGCCTCAAACCTAGGATCCTCCTACCTCTGCTTCCTGAGTCGCTGGAGCTACCTGTGTGAGCTACTGCGTCCAGCAAAAAAGTTTATTTTCTAAGAGGCCCTATTATGCATAAATTATTTTAATGTACTAGAATCTCATCAGTGATCCACAGTGCTTATCAAGCAAGAATGCTATGTGAAGATTTTGCAGATGGAATGAGATTTTAGAGAGCAAAATACACTGTGGCTTTAAAAACAGACTATTTTACATGCAATCTTGCATGTGATAAGCTAAAACAATTACACTAAATTACAACAAAAAATACTATACTAGGTGACTCAAATTGCAATTTAAGTTTTGAAACAATTTTAGAGAAACTATTTTTACAGCATATACTTTGGAAAGTCTGTACTAACATGTAATGCATTATAATGCTACTACCAACAAGTAATTTAAAAAAATCAAAATTTGCACTTCAACATAACTTTATTATGGTCAGTCACATTAATTTTTTGCTTTATTAGTTTTGCAAAAGTCCAGAGAGACATCTACAATTACTGTGTGGTACTCACCATGAAATAACATGCGCTCATTGTGATGGTTGTGATTCTCTTCAGATACTTCCTTTTGTCTGTGACAGAATCGTTCCCTCAACTTCTTGTTGACAACTTTCTGAATCTTCATAAAGGAGGAAGAAGAAAGAAGCTAATTATCAGTTAAAGGTAAGTTCTGATTTAAAGTGGAAAGTATGTTTTCCTTCAGGTGGGGTCAATTTTGTTTGGTTTGCTTAAGATATTATTTAAAAATGATAGGGTTTTTATAGCCTGCAGCCATAGCCCTGTGGCATCTGATACTGTCAAATCTTGGAAGCTACACAGGGTTGGGCCAGGTTAGTACTTGGATGGGAGCCCACCTGGGAACACCAGGTGCTGTAGGCTTGGGAGAAGGACCTGGCAACCTACTCCCAAAAATCGATCGGCCAGTGAAAACCGTACGAACAGCAGAGAAGCACTGACAATAGTGTTTCCCCTGTTATATGTAGGGTCGCTATGAGTCAGATACAGACTTGACAGCACCTAACAACAACAACAAGGTTTCTATGTTAGTAGAATTCACTTAACATGCTTTTAGTGAAATAATTTTTAGTTAGTTCTTATTATTCTGTATTTCTTTAAAAAGCTCCCTTAATTCCCACAGGTCTAATTATTCAAAGGGTTAATATTAAACCAGTTCTCTAAAAACTTTATTCATCTTGATGATACCACTCTGAAAAAAGCAGGAAACAGCCACCTACCCTATATTATAAATTAACATACTGAGATCAAGAAGTATATGTATTCTGGTATCATCACTGACTAAAGAAGATTGACAATCCAGGCCTTAATTCTTTCAAATGATTAAAATTACAGTCAGCTATGGTCTAAATCTGTGGATAAGGTGTGCCTCCTTATGTACCAACAATGCAGGCTGGTTTATGATTTAGCCTTCTATTTGGAGAATGGTGTTTTCAGGCTGCCTCGATTTCTAGTAAAGCATGGTGTTGAGGATTTGAGGTTATATTGTAGTGAGGAGAATGACATCTGCCTTCAGGACAACAGGTGGTTATTTTTCACAGCTTGAAAATACGACTTAAATTTTTTTTTCATTGTCTAGACTTGATTTTCAGGTAAGCCTTATAATCCACTTTTCATCATGAAAGTTTTTATACTTACCCGAATGACATTGTATCTGTTGAAGATGCCACCAGCATTACCACCATCTCTGTGTTCTCGAATAGTACTCTGCATCTATAGAACAAAATGAAATAACTAACTTATGAAAAATACAACAATGTATATTTCCTTTGGTTGTTTTCAATATTTCAATTATTCTATATGGTTTCACTGAAGAACTTAAAACTTAATACAAATAAATAGAAGTTCATTATAAATTGGTCAATGAATTTAATGGATAAGTATTTCTCCTGAGAAAATAATCATAAATATGAAATGCTGAAGTACATCTACCCAGATCAGGGGAAGTTGAATATAACACACAACTAAATAGAATAAATTCCTTCTGATCACTATTCATTCTTTTTGTACTATCCAAATTAAAAATAATTATTATGGAAAAGAAAAGTTCTTTTTTTTATTGGAAATTTTTAATGTACGCCTTCATGTGATTTGTTCTGACATGCTTTTCATTGTGACATTCCCATATATGCATTTTGTTGTACATTTTACATATAAGTTCCCCCTTACCCTCTTGTGGGCTTCCTCCCCCCGTCCCACCCTCCCATCAAAGACTTCTCTTCCATTTGCTTGTCTTTTATGGTAATATTTTTCTATATATCCTTGGGTTCCAGTTCTGTTTAAGATAGAAACTTTTTCTGTAGTGAACTTTCTTTTTACAATGTCAGAATTATTACATGAATTTTCTAGACCATCTATAATAATACCATTCTTAGCTTTTTTTTATTATGTTCCGACCTCTGCATAGGATTTTTTCCTTCTTATAATTTTGATTCAGCTCCTACATATGAGGGAGAACATGTGGTATTTCTCTTTCTGATCTTGTGTTCATTCACTTAAAATAATTTTCTCCAATTCCATCCATTTTGCAACAAATGGCATTATTTCATTTTTTTTGGATTGCTGAGTAGTATTCCATTGTGTATATGTACCTTAGTTTTTTTAAGAAAAGTTCTTTAAGACTTATGTTTCTTGGATTGTGGGTTTTGGTATAGTTTAGTGGTAAAGCACTTGTTTAGCATGTGCAAGGCCTCAGTTTTAACCCTTAGCACTCACCCCACACAAAATTCTAACTTTCTGATAGAATTGACTCATAAAGTGAGTCTTCTATTCACTGCTCCATTTAGGGCAATGGTTTGGAGTTCAAGTTTGCTAATGTAACTTAGATTGAAAGTAATATGAGCATTAATTTAAAAAGTTTCAAGGAAGTCTCCAGAATGAAAAGACGGATCTACTCCATACATTGGACTCCTGGGTTTATGATGTAAAAGCAGTATGGTATAGCTGGGCACGATGGCGTATGCCTATAATCCCAGTGACTCAGGAGGTAGAGGCAGAAGGACTGCAAGTTCCAGGCAGCCTATACAACTTTAAAAAAAGAGAGAAAAATGGAGCTGGGGTGCAGCTTAATGGTGGAGCACCCTGGGTTACTCTCGTAGTACCTCACACACACACAAAAAACAAGGTAATGCAGAATAGTTCTAATCCATACTTATATTTTAATTTTGGCAATATTCTACCATGATGGCTAAAAGGGATTTAATAATAGGCAAATGATAATAAAACAATGTAAGATGGGTTATGTTTACTGGGAAAATAGATTTAACACTGCAGCAGTCACAGCTGATATGAGATACAAACAAACTTCTTTCTTAATCTCTCTCAGATCAGTCATGACCTCTGAAGGGTTAATAGGATCCAGGAAAAGAAAATTAAATTTTTTTGATGTCCCTTACCTCTTCTTCTACTGACTGGTATTCTTTATCTTCTGGAGCAAGATCTAGTAAAATAGTTCCCTGATTTACACAGTGAAAAGTCAAATATGGATTGGTTCCTGTAGGAGAGAAAACTAACATATAAAACGAAAGCCCATACTACTCATATTCTATTTTAGGGAAAACTTAATTATAAATAATTGAAATTTTGGAACAAGCCTAAACTATTTTCAATTTCAACCTTAAACATAAGGTTATATTAAGCAAGTACACCAAAGACAAGATAAAAAACGATGATATATTTGGAGATTTATTTTTATCCCTTCTTACAGAATTCCTAGTATACAACAAGGCTCAACAATATTTGCAGAACTGAACTCAGTCATGAACACACATGAATATACGCCTGACACAAAAGAGATACACATACTGAAATCACAATGTAGTCAGGTCTAGGATATAAGAATTAGCCTCTTAAAAACTCTTATGGGATACAGAGCTTGTAACGGTCACTTCCATACCTTATTTTTGCTAATTTCATGGATGGACTAAAATACAGGTAAATAAGACTCAAGTTCAAATCCTGGCAACTTTTAGTTTCATGTCATTCTTGCAATTTTATTAGCTCTATATTGTTTCCTTTCTCTTCCCTTGCTTTCCTATAGTAAAAGTACTTCTAACAGACAGTAAAATAGCAAACATGTAGGAGAAAGATAAGAGGCTTGTAACAGTAAAGAACAATAGAAAAAGACTGAACTGATGGTCATGAGGGAGGGAGAAAGATTCCAAATGAGGTACAAAAGTCAGATTATGAAAAGTCAGGTGCTAAGTATCTAATTTTATCCTAAAAGGAGTCTTAAAAGGATTCCTACTGAGGGGTTTTAAGCCCTAAAGTGCTATGATCATACAGTCATTTTGGAAAGAGTCCTCTGTTACAGTGGTGAAAATCCACTGGAAAGGGGCACAGGCAAAGTTGGGACATAAGGGGAAAGTGGCTGTGACAGTCTAGGAGAAAGGAGATGGTGGGCTGGGTCAGGTGGGCAAACACAGAAGTAGAGTTCAGAGAAATTTAGGATATGAAATGTAGGCAGAGAGGGAAGAATGATATTCAATTTTTTCTAGCTTGTTGTTGTTGTTAGGTGCTGTCGGGTCGGTATCCGACTCATAGTGACCCTTATAGGGTTTTCAATGGCAGACTGTTTCGGGATTGCCTTGGGAGTGGATTGCCAGGTCCTTCTCCCATTTTTGCGGTGCTGGGTATTGAACTCTAGGGGGAGTGAAATGTCAGTAACAGAGATGTGGAGGCAGGAGGTACTGGAACAGTTATAGGCATGGGCCTTTGGACCTGTCTGCCTGAGCTCAAATGTCAGTCCTCACATTTTTCTTGCATCACTAACTTTTGAAAGTTTTTCTGAATAGCTTACCTTGCTGTCCACCTAAAAGTCTTTCTACACCTTTGATTAATTTGTGGCGATGTCCATATGCATTGATGCCTATTTCTTTCAACTCTTCATGACCCATGTCAGCCAATACATCTAGTGTAATCTGAAAAAGGAAAAATAAATTAGTCAGTAAATCTTCAGCAGTCACCTTGAAGACAAAAGCTCTTCCATTTGTGTATAATGGTATGATTATCATACAATCTTAAAAATTCTTTTGTTTCATATATAAACATGACATGGCAATTTTCTAATGTTTGCCTCAATAATCTTATCAGCCTTTTAGCTCATTTGAAATATTCCTTAATTTACTTTTAGTCAATGAAGATTTAAGGAGGAAGACACAGTATATTATAGAAATTACCACATTTCCTTTTGACTATTTAATTCTACCATCTTCTGCTTGCCTCAAGATTGACCAGTAGATTGAAAATGAGAAAACCCCAGATTTTAGTATCTAGTAGGTAGCAGAAATAAATGGTGAGGGAAAGGGAAAGTGTTAGGTATAGTATAATTAAACAAAAATAAGCAGCCTAAAGTAAGGAGATTTTAGGTAAAGATAAGGAAATTCTTAGGGCTAAGAAACAGTCAACCAGGTTATCTTAGAAAGTAGTAAGATTTAGATTACAGGCCACTTTATAGAGAAGCTACATAAGAAATTCCAGTTTGGACAAGAAAAGAAGAGATGGTTTTTAAGCACTTCCAAATTCTGAGGTTTAACAATCTCTGTTGTCTAACATATAAATTCATATTATTACCTCCAACTTTAGTCTAGCCCTACAGGGTATTCAGGTTATTCATCCCAGTAGATGAATACCTTAAGATATGACTATATATTGCCTTTGTGGATTAACATAATTGAGACGCTACTGCCACACAATGGCAGTGTTCTGAATGCAAAAGATGAAATCTTGTGCAGCCACATATCTGGAAGGCCGAACCTGTAATTTCCCAGCCTCGCAGAGGGCCTTGTAACAATCCAAATACCAGTCTATGAGATTAGTCTTTGGTTTTCTTTCTTTGGAAAGAAGAAATCCTTTAATAGACATTCTTACTAACGCAAGTGAGATTTTAAAAATCCATAGCCTTTTCTATCTTTAAACATGCATATAATATTTTAAAAATTGACAACTTAGGCCTGGAGCTCTGTTGATGTTTACTGTCAAAATGAAATATGTGAGTCTGATCATCTCAGTGCAATGAGCATACAGTACTCACTCTTTGATATAATTTACTATGTTGATGCTAAGTGGCCATTTAAGAAATCATTGCCCCATTGCACAAAATGGGCAATTTACTTTCAATCATCCGAAGGACGTTTTTAGCAGAGCTTTTAAAAATCAACAATTTGCTGGACATGGTGGCAAAACTCTTAGCGACTCAGGAGGCTGAGGTAGGAGGATCATGAATTTGAGCCCAGAGGCAAACTGAGCAACTTAGTGATACTGTGTTGTAAGATAAAACATAAAAAAGGGCTGGGGGCACAACTCTGTGGTAGAGCACTTGCAAAGTATCTGCTAAGTTCTGGGTTCAGCCCTCTAGTACTGAAAAAAAAAGGGGCAAAAATTCTAAGGCCAGGCTGGGTAGCTCATGCCTGTAATCCCAATGACTCAGGAGGCAGAAGTAGGAGAACTGCAAGTTTAAGGCCAGAGGCAGCCTGTGTAAGTTAGCGAGACCCTCTGTCAACATAAAAAAATAAAAAAGGGGCGGGGCTGCAGCCCAGTGGCTTGCAAAGCATGCATGAGGCCCTAGGTTCAGCCTTCTAGTACTGCAAATAAATAAATAGCAACAATTCTGAAATATACATCTATGAATGGAATAGTTCACAAAATAGGAGCCTTTACATTTTTAGCTAGATGTGATTTTAATGTAATTTGTGAACCATATTATTGATAGCCTTTCTCTTCTAAATATTCTAACCATCAGTTTAAATAAGGTTGACATAAAAGTAGGATCTCATATATATGTGGTAACTTCAACTCAAAGATGTCTCAAACTTTCCTGAATTAAGACTGATAATGTACATCTGAGGGAAGTAGAAATAAAGCTAGGAAAACAAAAACAAAAACAAAAAAACTAAACAGTATTCTCGACAAGGTACTAAACAAGTAATGGAGAATATTTACTATACAGAGTCCCAATCATAGAATGAACACAAAAAACCCCAGATCAAACCATCACCACCAACAAAAGACATTCCTTAGAGGGCAGGTCTCCTACCTAGCATGGAAAGCGGCCTCTAAAACAGTTCCCAGAGATCCATCTCTCCTAGTATTTGGATCCTGATGAAATTCCCTCCCATTGACTGTGGGCTAGACTTACTGATTCATTCTTAACAAATATAATTCAGTAGAAGTGATTGGATGTTACTTAATTCAATTTATTATTTTTTTTTTTGCAGTACTTGAGGGTTGAACCCAGGCGTTGAACACACATTGCAAGTGCTCTATCACTGAGCTGTACCCATTGGCCCTTTTTTTACTTTTTATTTTGAGACAGTGTCTCACTAACTTACACAGGCTGCCTCTGATGTTAAACGTGCAACTCTCCTGCCTCAGCCTGCTGAATTGCTGGGCTTATTGCCTGGCTCTAAAGATCACAGCTTTTGTCTTCAGTGCTCACTCTTGTGAACTGCTCACCTGGGAGAGACTCCATGATTCCCACTTCTCTATATTCATACCCTTGTGTAATGCTCTGGAGTGTGGGCTTGCCTAGTAACTTCTTTCTAACCAGGAAAATACGGCCATGGTGATGAGATGTTAACTAGCAGACACTCTCCCTTGGTGGCTTTGGTAAAGTAAGATGTCACATTAGCAAGGCTCACATGGGAAGAAACTGAGGCCTTCAGTCCAATAGGTTGTAAGAACTGAATCTTGTCACCAACCATGTTAACTCTAAAGGGGATCCTTCCCCTGCTGAGTCTTTAGAATGAGATACCAGCCCTTGCTAATACCTTGACTGTAGCCTTGTGAGGCAAAAAGACACTACTAAGCACTCACATACTGTTCCACAAAATGTGTGCTACTGTTTTAAGCTGCTAAATTTGTGGTAATCTGCCAAGGAACAACAGATAAGTAACACACATCATAAGGCCACCATGTGGAGAGGCCCACCCGGGAGAGATCAAGGCCAGTCAACAACATAAGTGAGCCTGGAAGGAGATCTCCTCCCTTGCCAGCTGAGTCCCCAGATAAGACTGCAGACTTGGCTGACAACTTGTAACTTCATGAGAGAACCTGAGACAGAGGCACCCACTTAAGGCATGCTTGGATTCTTGCCTAATAGCATCTGTGAGATAATAAATGTTTGTCATTATAAGCCATTGAGTTCTGTAGTAAATTTTGTTAAATAGCCTACAGCTTCTGGTGTTCCCAGGCGGTCTCCCATCCAGGTACTAACCAGGCCCGACCCTGCTTAGCTTCTGAGATCTGACGGGATCGGATGCCACGGGGCTACAGCTGTAGGCTAAATAGCAGTAGAGAACCAATATATCTATCATATCTTGGCATTTATCCAATTAGATTCTTATAGTCACATAGAATAATATGAAAATAAGTAACCAAAACAAAAAATATTTTATTAGGCTATATTAAAGGACAGAAGGGATAAAGAGATAACATTTAGAATCTGAAAAATAAAGAGGGAATGGCCCCATTTTATACACTTGTAACTGAATATAAATATATATTATTATTATAATTCTACCCATCCATTTGGGAGAAGGACCTGGTAACCCACTCCCCAAAATCAATCCGCCATTGAAAACCCTATGAATAGCACAGAAGCACTGACAATAGTGTTTCACCTGTTGTACGTAGGGTCGCTATGAGTCGGACACTGACTCGATGGCACCTAACAACAACAACCCATCCATTTATTAGCCATCTATCCATCCCATATTTATATTTACCTTATTACCTCATTTTACCCTCACAACGATCCATGAAAATAATTAAAGGACCAGGTGTGGAGGCACACGCCTGTAATTCTAGTGACTTGGGAGAGTAAGGAAGGAGGATCACAAATTTGAGGCCAGAGGCAGCCTGCATAACTTAGTGAGACCTTGTCTCAATATGAAAAATAAAAATGGGGCCAGGGGTGCAACTCAATGGTAAAGTACAAAGTATGCATGAGGCCTTGGGTTCAGCTCCCACCGTAGTACTGCAAAAAACAAAAAACAAACAAACAAAATCACCAAAACTAAGCATTGCACTTAATTCTAATACAACCTATTATAGTTCAGAAAGTTGAATAACTGGCTCAAACAATTGGTAGTAAAAGACTGGGGTCATGAAACAGAACTACACCAAAGTCCCTGCTATTTATCTGAGATAAGAAGTAAATAGAAGTGCTGGGTTCAGTGGTGCACACCTGTAATCCCAGGGACTCCGGAGGTAGAGGAAGGCCGATTGCGGGTTTGAGGCAGAGGCAGCGTGTGTAACTTAGTGACAGACTATCTTAAGAAAAAAAGTTTAAAAGGGGGCTGGGGATGAGACTCAGTGGTACAGCACTTGCCTAGCAAGCCTAAGACCATGGGTTCAAGCCCCCAGTAAAAATTACCACAACTACCAATGACAAAAAGTTCCACAAAAATATGGTAATGATTGATAAATATCTTGGGGGGCATCCATGTGTAACTCTTATGAAGGTTATCTGCTCTGTCAGGGTAGCAAGGAGAGCAGGGAAGGAACAGGAAGGAGCTCAAGGGAGGTTCTTAGAAGAAGGTAATACAGAATTCAGTTCAGAAGCAGGAGTCAATAGGCAGGGGAGGGAGAGGACAGTGTTTAAGACAGAGGGAATAATTTGAAAAGGGAAAATCACTTAAGAAAATATAGAACATATGAGGGATTAAAATACTATAGTTCAAAATATTTAGAGTATCATGTGTATAAAGGAATAAAGAAGGAAGGAGAGAGCAGCAGGCAAATAGCAGATCATAATGGGTATTACCTATCAACATAAGGGGTTTGGATGTTATCAAAAAGACCTGGAAAGTCTTTTCAGCAAAGTAACAAAACTAAAGTTTTATTTTAGGAGGATGAGACTGGTGGCATTGTGAAGGTCAGATTTACAAGACTAAGTGACTTAGAACAACATGAAGATGGAGTGTGGAAGAATGAATCTGAGCAATTTCAAAGGCAGAACTAACCACCTGCTAAAGAGAAAAAAAATTTTAAGGAAATAATTAGAGATCATTGCAAAAGACTGAAGCTGGATGACTGAGACTAACTGAGTCAATAAATGAAACTAGAAGGAAACAAGGTTAGTTGGATTGCAGACATGTTGTTCTAAGATTCAGGGCTTTTGTAGCCCTGTAAGCTGCTTGCTGTTGTTGTCCGACTCAGAGTGACCCTATTTACCACAGGCAAAACACATTGCCAGTGCTTCTCTGCTGTTCATAGGGTTTTCAATGGCAGATTGATTTTTGGGAATGGGTTGCCGGGTCCGTCTCCCAAGCCTACAGCACCTGGTGTTCCCAGGTGGTTTCCCATCCAAGTACTAACCAGGCCCAACCCTGCTTAGCTTCTGAGATCTGACGGGATCAGATCCCACAATGCTATGGCTGCAGGCCCTGGAAGCTGCTAGGAGTATTTTTTTGAAAATCATCTTTTAATTAACTCACTCTTTTTAAAACCTGGACTTAATTATATCCAGGAAATCATAACACTGTTGGGATGCTGTGTGTGTGGGGGGGTATTTATATCTGTACATATTAAAATAAAATTATATTTTTTAACATAAAGATAACTATGAGCTAAAATCATCCGGTATATAAAGCAGATGCCACTTCTAGTAGGGTTGCCTATTGTTTCTAAGATTTGTTCATTTTACCTGAAGCAGGGAGAGAAAATTAATTGAAAAGGTCTTTCTTGAGTTGGGTGCAGGGGTACATGCCTGTAATCCCAGCGACTCGGGAGGTAGAGGCAGGAGGATCCCAAGTTCGAGACCAGAGGTAGTCTGTGTAATTTAGCAAGACCCTGTCTCAAAAAGTAAAAAAATGGCCCAAGCATGCAGCTCAGTGGTACAGCACTTGCAGAGCATGCAAGCATAAGCCCTGGGTTCAACCCCCAGTACGGGGGGGGGGGGGGGAGCCTTTCTTCTACTTGGGCTTAATGGGTTGCAAGCTGGAGCGGCAGTAATTAGAACTAACTTTACAATGATTTTTATGATGAATTTACTTGGGTCCAAGCTCTTATTTTCAACAATTTTTCTCTTTTTTTTTGGTGGTACTAGGGGTTGAATCCAAGGCCTCATGCTTGCATGCTCTGCAAGTGCTGGACCACTAAGCTACAACCTCAGCCCATTTTTTTACTTTTTTGAGACAGGCTCTCGCCAAATTATGCAGACTGCCTCTGGTCTCGAACTTGTGATCCTCCTGCCTCCGCCTCCCAAGCCCCTGGGATTACAGGCGTGTGCCACCGCGCCCAGCTCTTGTTTTCAACAATTTGAAGTAAAAATTTGTATGGTCACTTTCTGTGAAAATATATAGGTTGACTATAAATACATTCACAGTCTGGTAAGTAATAGCATTTGTATTCCAGGAATTACAATGTAAATTGAATCTGTCTCTCCTACAGACAAAACATTTTAGGTAGGAAGCTATATTATAAATGAGGGGCCATAGTCACACTGTTTCTACAATTAATAAGGATTTGGCTATATATTACTTAATATAGAACTTTGTAGAGTATTTATATGAAGTAAGACAATTTATAGACTTCTGTGAGAATAACTGTGAAGACTTTAATAACTGTGAAGTACTTTAATACTCTGAACGTAGTTTTTGTGGGATGGAAATAAAATAAGTACATGCCTCATTCCGCTGGCAGAGAATTACCCATGAGTGGGAACAGAAACAGTAAGATATCATATGTCAAAGAATCAGGAAACAGAATGGCCTCCTGGCTTAAGCTAAAGAGGTAAGAATTAAGTGGGTACAATGCATACTCTCTCACTGCTCCCCTAACTACCCAAATATCTTGACCATCATCACACACTACTAACTTGCCACAGAATGTTAACAGCAGACTATTCTAATGGTACATTATGGAAAGATTTAACTAACTTTATTATATTACTTTATAATTAAAAGCTAGATAAATAATGTCTGCCACTGAAATAAAAATGAACTTGATCGTTTGGCAATTGCGTCAGAAGACAGTCAAAAGTTTGATATAAAGAAAGGCAGTACTATTGGTTTGGAGCAAAGAAACTGAGCTGAGTAATATACATTAAATGCAAGAGCTAACACATAGACCAAGAAAAGGATATGGAAATTATTTTGGTCAAAAGAAAATCAATGGAATATTGATTTACTCAGAACAAAACTGTAGTGAAAAGAGAACAAAACTGATAAAAATAAGCTGCCAGGACCAACTGACTGAAGGCTGAACTACATGCCACCAGAAGTCAGCCACTGATAAAAGAGAACACATAATATAAAGTAAGAAGAAAAAATACAAAAACTAAGCCACAAATTATAATGCAAACTAACCCAAAGAGCAGGTTCCAAAGTTCTATGATTTTTTTTTCTTTTCTCTTTTTTCTTCTTTTTTTGAGACAGGGTCTTGGTGGGTATCCCAGGCTGTCTTTGAACTTGCATTGATCCTCCTACCTCAGCCTCCTGAGTGCTTCAGATTATAAGTGTGCACTACCATGCCTGGCTAATAAAAAAAACTTAATAGCCAATGAGATCTGTTTGAATTAGGGTATTTGGTTTATTAAATGAAGATGTACTTGTATTTTACAATTATTGTGGACATGATTTGGGATGAAGGGATATAGTTTTCTTTTTCTTTTTCTTTTTTTTTTTTTTTTTTTTTGCAGTACTGGGGTGTTGAATCCAGGGCGTCGAGCATAGTTTGCAACCATTCTACAACTGAGCCAGACCCTTTTTATTTTTTTAACCTAAGACAGGGTCTTGCTAAGTGTGCAGGCTGCCTCTGACCTTGAACTCATGATGCTCCTGCCTCCACCTTCCAAGTAGCTGGGATTACAGGCATATGCCACCACCCATGGCTGGGATATGGTTGTTAATGATGATATACCAAGAATAATGCTTTCATAATGCTTAAAAACCTTCAGGGATGAAATGAGGGAAAATAATTCTTATCGTTTATAATATTTGCATAAGAAATCTCTAAACCAGCAGATGAATAAATTGTAAGAAAAGGAAATTCTTATGGCAGTCTACAAAGTCTTGACCAGCAAATAGAAGACATGTGATGCTTCAATAAAGTGTGTTCTAAAAATTGGCAGAAAAGAACAAATGACTGGGAATTTTAACTGTCTGGACATCTGCAGGCACTATATTTTATAGATCATGGAAGTGACAGACAAAATGTCTTTTAACCTGCCTTTACAGGGAGGGAGAAAATGATTAGGATCAGAGTGTTCATCTATTCTAATTCTATTTCTACTCAACTATTTGACCAAGAAAAGTACTAAAGATGAAGTATAATAAAGACTTTAGTTAGCTAAAAAATAAGAAAAAGTAGAAGACAGTTGTTTCCTTTTCTTTTTTTTGTGTTACTGAGGGGTTGAGTCCAGGGTCTTCCTCATACTTTGCAAGAGCTCTACTACTAAGCTGCACCCCCAGTTTCTTTCTTTTTTTTTTTTTTTTTTTTAATATTAATACAGGGTCTCACTAAGTTATGCGGGTTGCCTCTGGCCTCAAAATGTGATCCTCCTGCCTTAGCCTCCAGAGTCGCTGGGATTATAGGCATCCACTACCCAGCTACTTTTAACAGTATGAAGGAATATTAAAAAGAAAAAAAAAGGAAAAGACCTAGGGATTTTAGTTAACTACAAATAGACTATAAGCCCACAAAGAAACCAGAACAAGCATAGGGCAAGCGAAGAATTTAGAAACTACGTCACATAAGGAACAACTGAAAAACTAGCCATATTTATCCTAAAACTGAGGGAGATTTGTAGAAGTGGGTGGTTGAAAGGGTAAAGTCAATGGTAAGTTGACTAGGTATTAAAAAGTTACAAGGGCTATATATTAGTAGTGGGCTGAAGGGTTGCCCTCAAAAAGACTATATTCTAGTCTCCAGAAAGGGCTGGAGTTTAGCTCAGCTGGTAGAGTGCTGCTCTACACTGAGGCCCTGGGTTCAATCCCCAGCACCTCAAAAATAGGAGAAGGATGTGACAGTCTCCTCTCAAAACAGTCATTGAAAACCATATGAGGGTTGCTATGAATCACACCCCACTCAACAGCACCTAACAACAATCCCCAGAACCTGAGAATGTGACTTCACTTGGAAAAAGGGTGTTTCCAGGTGTAGTTAAGGATCCTGAGATGCGATCATCCAGGATGAATGGGTAGACCCTAAATTCAACTGTCCTTAGTCACACAGAGGAGAAGACAGTCACAGAGGAGAAGGCAATGTGAAGACAGTAGCAGAGAGTGGAGTAATAAGGCTGCAAATCAAAGAAGCAAGAAGGGGTATGGAATGATTTCTCCCCTAGAACCTTTGTAGGTGTGCAACCCTGACAATGTTTTCATTCTGGTCTTTTGAGGGAATAAATTTCTATTAGGCCACCAAGTTTGTGGTAATTTCTTATGGCAGTCCTATGAAACTAGATCCACAGGCAGACCAGGGATTAGATTTCTGTGTAAAATGGCAAATACAAACCCAAAATAAACGGAATAAGCATGGAGGCAGATTTCGGCATTTATTCCAAGCGCTCTATTCTACTTGTCCCAACTTGTAACAAGGTATATTCCCTGCCTAGAAGACTAATATGGATGCTAAAAAGCTAACCTGAACCTCAAAGAATGATATAATGATCTTTAAACACATCTGCCATACTAAAATTCCAGGTTCACTGGTGATTTTGTTGTTAGGTGCTGTTGAGTTGGTGTTCAACTCATAGAGACAACAGATGAAACACTATTATTGTGCTTCTCTGTTATTCATAGGCTTTTCAATGGCTGATTGTTTGGGAGTGGGTTACTGGGTCCTTTTCCCAAGCCTATGGCATCTGGTGGACTGGGATTTAGCTCAGTTGGTAGAGCACTGTGCTGCAGCCTCTGAGGTCAATTCCCAGCACCACGAAATGGGAAAAGGGCCTGGCAATCCACTCCCAAGGCAATCCCGAAACAGTCAGCCATTGAAAACCCTATGAGGGTCGCTATGAGTTGGATACCGACTCAACGGCACCTAACAACAACAACAAATGGCATCTGGTGTTCTCAGGTGGTCTCCCATCCAAGTACTAACCAGGCCAGACCCTGCTTAGCTTCTGAGATCTGATGGGATCGGACATCACAGTGGTATGGCTGCAGACACATTGGTGATAGTTAATTTAAAATCAGCATTTATCATGGCTCAGTATTTGATGCTGATCATGGTAATAAAAGCATGCAAAATTAACTCATTATCCTATATAAAAAAAGCATGGCAAACAGAGGCTTCTAATTATTAAACACAACAGTAATGAAATGAGCTGAGTAAACACCAAAACTTTTTGGAAACAAAAAATAAACCCAAAAGACAATTCTGAAAATATTCTTTTGAGGTGGTTTCATGGTCTAAGTCTGGCAAGTGCTCCTTCACAGAGCTGTACCTCCAGCCCTCATGTTCTATGTTTTGACATGTGATAAAATGTATAGAGTAAGACCGTTTATAAGGACAACACAAAATAGTAATCAAAGATTCTCCATTGTTAGATAATTTTGGGGATAAGTATAAAATATTGGGCTCTCCTTGCTTCTGTAGAGATGTTAAAGGGTTCTGAGCTGGGTGCCATTGTTGTTGTTGTTGTTGTTGTTGTTAGGTGCTGTCGAGTTGGTATGACTCATAGCGACCCTCAAAGGGTTTTCAATGGCTGACTGTTTGGGGATTGCCTTGGGAGTGGATTGCCAGGTCCTTCTCCCATTTTTGCGGTGCTGGTAATCGAACTCAGGACCTTAGATACTGCAGCGCAGTGCTCTACCAACTGAGCTAAATCCCAGCCCTGGGTGCCATAGTAAATACCTAATATCCCAGCAACTCTGGAGGCTGAGGCAGGAGGACCATGAGTTGGAGGCTACGGGCAGCCTGTGTAACTCAGCAAAGGGCTAGGGATACAAATCGTGGTGGAGCACTTGCTTAGCATGCAAGAGGCACTTGGTTCAACCCCTAGTACAAAAATAAAAAAAAGAAATGTTATAGGTTTTAAAATAGCTGCCAAGAAGCAAAAAAGAATGTGTGGCAATTTATGACTCAATATTTAATTAAAATGACTCAAATCTATACAAGAGTTTACCTGTTCTGTTTCAAAGATATCCCGAAGGTGTTCAAGGCCAAGGCTTTTTAGGAATTGGCTGATATTCATGTCAAGACCTCCCGCCACTGAAACAGAAACAAATTAAACTTTCTCAGAAAGAATTTTATGAATCTAAAGGAAGTTTTACTCTTATTTAAAACCATGTCTCTTGACATTCTTGATTATGCAGATGATTTTACAAAGCATAAAAAAATGCAGAATACATAAATTTAATTCAGACACTTCAAGTTACTCTGAATTTAGTCAAGCAGTAAAAATAGTACTTTATCTTTATCATATCAGGAATATTTATATTAATTCTAGTAATGTAGAATTAGAAAAAAGAATTACATAAGTATAAAATATTATAATTGATATAGTATTAATTCTAATGTGTTTCTAACATTATAAAGTGCTATTTCATATGGGATAACTTAATGTTTTTAATGAATTAAAAATCCAAATGTACCAGTTATTGTTCTAGTTGTCATTCTTTAAATAACCTCTCAGTTGTTTTCTGATAGAATTTCAGAAATAAGACTCAGTAGTTCTGTAAGATACTATAGTTGGAAATGGAAGTACCAGGATACAGTATACATCAATAAGAATAATGTAGATGCCAAGGAACTTGGCAGTCTTCTATGAAGAAGTATGTATGTATGTATGCATGCATGCATGCATGCATGTATATATGTATGTATGTACGTATTTATTTTGAAAAAGAGTGTCCCTATGTAGCCCAGGCTGGTCTTAAACTCACGATCCTTTTGCTTCTGTCTCCCAAGAAGTATTTCTATTGTAGTTTTTAAATAATAACACAATAATCTTATTTCATTGTTAATTTTTAATGTACAGCTAAATGGGTCTCTTTATGACATTTCCATACATGCATTTCATTATATATTGTTAATGTTCATTTCCCCTTACCCTCTCATGACCTCCCTCACCCATCCTCTCCCCATCAATGATCCCCCTTCTACTTCATATCTTTTTTGTGAGTGTATCTAACTATATACATCCTGATTTTGCCATAAGGGCAACATGTGTGACATTTCCTCTTTTTTTCCCATTGCCCTTTCAAGAAGTATTTCTTATAAGATGTTATATGAAAATTTACAGACAGAATACCTCTAAGTGAAGTGTTCAATAATTACCATTAGAAAAAAGTGAATCTGCTCCACTAAATAGGGTAAAGCATTCAAAGGGTATACCTACCTTGTCCTTCCCTTTCTGTATAGGGTATACCTACCTTCTCCTTCCTTCCTTTCTGTACCGGCTGCACCGTCCCCTGCATTGGAGGCTCCTCCTACTGCCAACTCTGCTAAAGGGCCAGTGAGGTTATCTATGCTGCTGGCAGCAGAGAGGCAAGAGGGGGTGGATGCTGGTGAGATCAGAGAAGCACTCACTACAGTCGCCTGAGGTTTAAAACAGGTAGGTAAGGCCTCAGGAGGCATGGCATCTATCAGCAAAGCTCGGATATCATCAGCCTAAAAATAATAATTAAAAAAACCTATGTTATCAATGTTAAGTTTTTCATAAGTACTTAATGTTTTGTTAATTTTTTCTTTAATGAATGCCAGGCATAGCAATTGGTACTTGGTAGTGTAGTGCTGCTATAACAAAAAATTAAGATATGGCTTTGGCTAGGAACATGAAGGATAGCATGGTGACTGTAAGCAGAAGATGGAAGTTCGACAATGGCTACTGAAGGCTCAAGAACTAGAGGGCTGATTTTGTGTAGGATGGTTGGTAACACTGGCACACCAGGTAACTCAGAAGGGAGAAAATGAACCGCATAAACTTATGGATTTGGCCAAGGAGATTTCCAAGAAGAATGCTGACTCTGTCAACTGAACTTGCTTTTTTGACCTGCCCATGATAGAGTATAGGACCAAAGAAATGAATTCAGAGAGGAAGTGCTATATTCTTTTTAAGGAAATATATTCACCCAGGATTTGCTGGGATGAAAATAAAATTATTTGTGCTCCTAGGCTTTCATAAGCAGAAATTTCTCAAAGTAAGAAATAGCCTCAAGCCAAAGATCAAATCCAGAGTGCTGACAATAAAACATGGTGATGGAGTAAAAATCTAGTAAAAGTTATGGATATATCACTGAAAAGTCTTAACAAAACATGTAGGGTGGTAGATTATGAACTCTCAAAGAGATGAAAGTGCTTCTAAGAATCTTAAGAGCATTGCCCAGGAGCACTCTGACTTGGAATCCAAATCACAGAGGGATTTGCCATGCAGAGATTTGCAGGTTTGTGGCTTTTGTTTGACAGAGTGGTGAATAACTTGATGTTGTTGTTGTTGTTAGGTGCCGTCGAGTCGGTATCCGACTCATAGCGACCCTCTGTACAACAGGGGAAACACTATTGTCAGTGACTCTCTGCTGTTCCTAGGGTTTTCAATGGCAGATTGATTTTTGGGAGGGGATTGCCAGGTCCTTCTCCCAAGCCTACAGCTTCTGGTGTTCCCAGGCGGTCTCCCATCCAGGTACTAACCAGGCCCAACCCTGCTTAGCTTCTGAGATCTGACTGGATCGGATGCCACAGGGCTATGGCTGCAGGCGAATAACTTGATAGGAAACTCAAACGTTTATGAATGGAAGTATGCCAGATTGGACTAAATGGGACAGACAGATCAAAATGAAGAAAGGCTCAGGGTTCCCAAGTTTCTAGGAGTGGGCTAAGAAAACCATTTAGCTATAACTATGGTTCATTTCTTAACAAAAGAGGATGATTCATAGAGCAGAGCCAAAAGCTTCAGAAAACCATACCCTGGGAGTAGAACTGGGCACTAACCAAGGACCAGTCCTTGAATCTCAAACAGATGGTTCTGATAATATGTACCTGCCTAGATTTCAGAATTGCTATGGACCAGTGTCAGCTACCTGCCTCTTGGGAGAAGTGTGAATACAGTTTGAATGTGAGAGAACTGTAAATAATTTGTGGCCACAGGAGGACAGCTATAAAAAATTTTGTTTTTCTGTTCAAAGAAGGTAGAGTGTATTTCCCTTTCTCTTGAGTATGGGTGGCCTCCTGACTTGCTGTTCATAACACAATGTGGTGGGAGTGACAGCAGTTAGTTCCAGGCCTAGCCTTTAAGAAGAATAGCAGCTTGTATCTTCTAGCAAGACTACTTAATGATAGGACACCATGCGGTGACAGAGAGATTCTATCCTTTAGCCGTCTCTGCCAAGACCCAAGGCATATGAATGAAGCCATCTTTATGTTCCTGCTTCAGCTACCAGATGTATGCAGCTGCACAAGTGACCCCAGGTGAGTCCAATATAAACTTCCTAGTCAATGTACAAAGGCATGAGAAATCATAAATCATTATTATTTTAAGCTAGTATGTGTTTAGAAATAGTCTATCATTCCACAATGGACAAATGAAATAGAATATAACATGGAAAAATATCTGTCTTAAAAAATAAATTACCTGTGACTATTAACTCCTTGATTTTTAAAATGTTCAGAGAACATGATACATGTTTAATTTAGCAATTAAATATTATTTAGCCACAAAAATGAATTCCTGGTTTTAAAAATACTTCTCTAGGATATTAATTTACCTTCCATTTTTCTAACAACAATATACCTTCCAAAGTGAATTTTTCTTTGATAATCTCATTATCATGAACATCAGTTGCTCTACAATATGTCACATAGAAGGTATAAATATTTACTAACTGTAATTCATTAAGCATACATGCTAGGAATGTGTTTTCCTTTGATTCATGCTAAGTATGGCAAGATAATTAAGCTCACTTACTGCTTAGTTTACCTTAATAGAGTTTTAAATAACTTAATATAAAAAGTATGAACCTTAAAAAGAGTTTAGAAGGAAATCTATTCTTGTTCTAACCAAAATAAGCACTATTAAAGATAACCCTGCTGAGCCCTAGAATATGATGTCATCTTTGAATTTATACAGAACAATATGTCTAAAACTAGACTTACTGTTGCCAGATCTAAAGGTGTCTGACCTTCTTGGTTCTTCATGGTTGGATCTGCACCATGTGCTAAGAGTAGGGCACATAACTGTGTCCTTCCTTTTTGGGCTGCTTCATGAAGAGGAGTAAATGCCCATTTATCTGTTGCATTTACACATGTGTTGTATTTTATCAGCAAGGCTGCTATGTCAACATGCTGAGAAAAACAAGAAGATGCAAAGAGTTAAGAATGAGACCATCTGGTAAAGTTCTGTCATGTACACTTGTTTTTATTTATCAATTCTTTCTGTGTCTGTATTCACATCCTTAATATATACAAATAATGTTTCTTCTAAGAAATTTCAGCTCTATACCTGCATTTTGGATTTCTTCTTGCTTCCTCCAAAAACCTCAATTCCAGGAATATTCTTTTGCCCTGCAATTCATAATGTTAATTCTGCATGGGCTTTTTATTATTATTACTATTTTATTTAGCCTTCTACATACTCAAGTTTATCTTAAAAGCAAATACACAAACTGAACCTGGCCCTGATTCCAGGCCCCCAGATCTTTTATTAATGGTTTAATTCATCTGCCAAACTTTTCAAACAAGTGCTCTGCTTCATTTGAGCTTCTCATTTCTTTTCTAACCTATTGTAATCTATTTATTAAAACAATCATCTCAAAGATTCTCTATGTTTTTTCTCCAGCCTTTGGAAAAGTAACATACTAAAACAACATTTTACAAAAATTAGGTTGTTGTGTCCAAAAAGATTTAGGGGTAGAAAGAAAGTGGGTAGCAGCTACACTAATAACGTGGGCATGAAGTGATGAGACTCTAAACTATGATGCTTGTAGATGAATGAAAAAGGGCTAAATTTGAAAATTTTTGAAGGAAGACAAATTGAATTTAGAAAAACATATTTACTACAGAGGAAAGGAAAGTCAAAGATAACTGTATTTTGAGGGGGAGGAAGTAATGGAAAATTGAAAAACAAAGGAAGACCTATTAACAGAAATCAAGTACCCAAAGTTTAGGTAGGCAAGAAACTGTAAGAAAGACAAGGTTCATTTGGGTATGTGGCTTTTGAGGTAAAACATCAATGCATTAATGCTCTGTAGCTGGTTTGACAGAAAAGGGTGGAGCACAGAGAAGACAGTATCACTCATTTATTCACTTACTCTCTTCTGCTCACTAACCCAACAACCAAACATTTGCTGAATACTCAGGAAGGGCCTGGCATTAGGGCAGAGTTCTAGGGAGATTATGAAGTGGGATAATGAATTAATAGCCACAGCTACTTGATAAATGAATTCACTAAGAAAAGAAATACAGAAAAATACTTACAAGAGGAATAAAACCTGAGAAAAACAATGTTTTGAAAAAGTTCAGTTCTCAGTACAGTTCTCAGAGTAGACAAAAGGGGAACTACCCACAGAAGAATTATAAAGAAGGTAAAAGTTCCAAAGCTAGCAGGTTCTCTCAAATAAAAGCTCTAAATAGCAAAAGTTCTCAGCTTCTTCCCAAAAGTCTTTGTGAAATAAGCTTAAGACAACGAATTAGGTATATGAAATAGTGATTTGACAATTAGGCTTTAAGGAATATTAAAAATAATTTGTATATATCTTAAAACACATTTAGGAATACTAGGTTGATTGCCATTAAAGTATTTCTTAAATCTATTTCAATGCTAATATTCCATAATTTTGTGTGATTGGCACATTTGTAACTAAGTAAAATTTGATAACTAACTTAGAAGCACATCATCTGTTGAGAACATATTTCTAACTTATGCTGCTGTTCAACTACACTACATTGAGCTTTTTGAGGCTGATGACTATGATAAAGGGAAGACATCAGGAAGGTAAAGAAAGATCCTGGCTAGGTACCTTGGCTTCTGAGAGTTCTAGGCCAGAGGTGGCCTACGCAGCTTTGCAAGATACTATCTCAAAATGAAAAATAAAAATGTGGGTGGGGTGCAGCTCAGTGGTAGCACTTGCCTAGCATGTGTGAGTCCCTGGGTTCAAACCCCAGTACCTAGAGGGAGAGGAGGAAAAAAAAAAAAGAGATCCCAAGAAGGGATTTAAGGCTTATTATTTCATATCTTCTTTAAACACAGTCTTTTCTGCCCCCTTAGAGACATTCATTTTGAAAAACAACAGGCATTTTCTCTGAGGTAGTACTAATTACTGATTTTAGGAATAGTAAATTCAGAAAACAAAATGAAGAAAATTTATCTTAAAAGAAAAGTACTGATCACTCAACTCCCAAAAAAAGCATCCCTACTGCTGACCATATAAGCAAAAAGGAAAAACCCGGCACAATCATACTAGGGCTTCTGAGAACAGGATATGTTTATGTTTTGTTATCCTTCTGAGATTATGACATCATTCTAAAATTAATTATACAGCTTAATTATTTTTAGAATTTCTGAAAAGAAAGATAATCATCTGTGGTACTATCAAAATCACTTAAAACAAAACTCTGTAATTTATCTTCCTTATTTAAAGGATATATGTTGGAAAAAGCAATTTCTGCTCAGTTAATCCCAAAGCATGGAATAATTTCAACTTTCTCCCAAGTGAGGTTATAAGCTATTTAAACTGTGTTTCAGATGATTAGTTTTATTCTACTGCCATGTTTATTGGCAGAATAATATAATTTGGTAGACTAATTTGCATAGGCTTCCAAAACTAGATAGGCTAAGGAAAATTATGTGTTTGTGTATGCATGTGTGTACAAAATGAATTATATATATGCTATGTATTATTAAACTTTCTTTACATTGAATTTATAGTTTATCCTTATAGAAACCAATTGCATGCTTGTTAAATTTGCTGACAAATGTCTAAATGAAAAATAAGCAGGAAAGAGAATATTACTATCCAAGTAGACTAAACACACAATTCTTCAGCTCTTTAATTCTTCTAAGTACCTATACCACTGGGGAAAAAATAGTAACCGAAAATTAAGGCTGACAAATACAATAAATAAGCTGCAGCTCAGTTCTACTCACTATTTAACAGCAAAGTATTAAACTGGAAAGTCTAGAAAAGGAAGTAAGTTCTGTTGCAATGTTTCCAGGAGAAAGAGCCAATTTAACAGGGTTTCAGAATCCAACTGTGACACAAAATGCTCTAAATGACAAATACAACATTAAAAGAATGGAAAGGTTTAATTATAGAAAGGTGGGAAATAAGGGGAAGAGAAGCATTTGGGCTCCAGATAAAGCTATTTAATTGCACAGGGTCTTTATTACAATGATGTCATGAAATTCCTCAAGTATACATTTTAGGGAAAAGGCTAAAAAATAAAAAAGTTGAGAGAGAAAACTAAACCAGCCAACTGATAAGAACATTATGCTCTTTGTGGTAAGAAATAAGTATCAATGCTTTATATTTATTGACTAGCAGAGAAATTAACGGTCCTGTGTAAGTTTAAATTAAAAAATAATACTAAACAGAAAAAGGCACTTTATCATTAATAGAAAGAAACTCTCATGAAACATGTAACTTTTATTTAAGCTTCTTTATGTGTTTTTTCTCCATTTCAAAGAAGTGAGGTGACAAGTCCTTGTTCTTTAACAAAGGCCCAAAGACACACAGAGAACAGACTATGCTCGCTAAAAAGAAAGATAAATATGCATCAAGGAATAATCCAATAAGTAACTTCATAAGTAAATAACTATATGTTTCCACAGACTTCTCAGATTATTGGTTTATTTTCAGACTATCCAATTAAAATGTGTCTATTTAATACTTAGGTTGAACTGGTCAAACATATGGATTCTTAAGGCTGTGATATATGGCCCTTATTCTGAAACTACCTTAGTACATGAACTGTAGGAAGCCAGTTACACCGTGATAACAGTATTATTTTACACTTTTAAAATGTCTTGGGTTAGACAATGTACTTTACACATGCACTGATTCATTTCTTCATTATAAAACTCACAAAGAAGGTCTTAGCATCCAACTTTTACTACCAAAAATACTGAAGATTGGCAAGATTAAGGTGCTTGATGAAGATTGTTGGGTTACTGAGCAAAAGAATAAAGACCGGACCCCACAGGTTCAGATCCCAAGTTCAGGTCTTCTCATGACATCACAGATGCCTGCAGGGTTGTGCTAAACTAAACTATAAAAGCTACTTTCCTGACAAGCTGAAAATGGGAGGGAGCATGGTATTAGAGAGAAACTATCTAAGCAGACATCCTTGAGTAACACTGTACTGAAATTGCTATACAGTGTGGTTTATTTTTAATACAGAAGCCTCTGTTCCAGATGAAGTGCCACAAAATGACTATTTCAGGACAAACACCATATACACTATGTGGCCAAGCCAGTTTGAGTATCAATGAGAAGAATAGAATATGACCAGTGTTTTGCCATCTTAACAGAAATGTGGACTGGGGTTCAGTAATTTCATTAAATATCCAGCCAAGATATATATATATCATGAATTAAAAAGAACTTTTGGATGATATATAGATTTCTACATCTATGTTGTTGTTAGGTGCTGTCAACTTGGGTCTGACTCATGACAACTGTATATACAACACATGAAACCCTTTCCGATACTGTGCCATGCCCAGCACTATGTCATTGCTTCCCTGCTATTCATAGGGTTTTCAATGGCTGATTGTTTTTGGCAGTGGGTTGCTGGGTCCTTCTCCCAAGCCTACAGCACCTGGTGTTTCTAGGTGGTCTCCCATCCAATTACTAACCAGACCCGACCCTACTTAGCTTCCAAGATCTGACAGGATCAGATGCCAGTGTGGCACCACTGTAGGCTTTCCTATATCTACAGATAATAAAGATACCTTAATATCTACCCTTTAGTTAAAGGAAGACAAAATATATTTTAAAATTTTTGTACAGATGGTCTTTGACATATGATGCATTATGTCCTGATAAAGCCATTGTAAACTGAAAATATTATAAGTTGGAAATGCTTTGAATACATCTAATATACTGAACCCCACACATTAGAAGTATAGTACACTATAGTGTGTCAGCTGTTTTCCCTTATGATCTATGAGCTGACTGGGAGCTGTGGCTTGCTGCCCTTGCCTAGCATACCAACAGAACACTGTATTGCATATTGCTAGCCAGGAAAACACTAAAATTCAAAGTATGGCTCTACGGAATGTGTATCATTTTGGCACCACTGTAAAGTTGAAAAATCATAAAATTGAACCGCTGAAAAGTTGAAGACCATATGTATCATGTTGCTATTAGTACTCATTTTAATTGAGACTGAGAGAAATACTGATTTAATATGGTTGCTGATAATGGATTACAGGTTTACAATTGATATTAAATAAAATTATTCTGTGGAGCTGAGATTCTCAATGGGAAGGGTGACCTTACTTATTGCCAAATGAAAGTCACTATATTCCGAGAGCCTAACAGAGGGGGTTTGCACAGGTGAAAAACATGGAAATAAAAAAAAAAAATAACAAAAGATGAAGAAACCACAAAAGATTTCAGTGAATTAATAGTACAGAGTATTAGCTCATAAATATTTGAGTTTTAAATTTACAAGTTTCATCCATTAAGGATTTTTAGAGTGACTCAAATAATGCACCCACACAATGAGGTAGAAATGAGGTAGAAATACCTGCCATAAACACATCATCTAGCTTATTTGCATTCTTCAATACAAGGATGGGATGAATCAGTTTGATCAGAAACTCTATCAAATGCCTTCTACACAGCTTGGAGAATTTCCTGTTTTTTTCATCTTAGTAAGTTCATTTACAAAGAGCTAAACAGTGGGGATTTGATATCAAATAGTATAACATGAAAAGAGATACTAAAAATGCTCATTGTGTTTCTCACTTGGAGTTAGAAAAGGAGAGCAGGAATTGTGGATAATGATGAAATAAGTTTATGAAGATGGAACCATGGGAACAACTAACTACACTACCTCTCTTTCACTAATGTCAAGACAGCTCCGGGGAAGCTTGAAGTAAAATAATGCCAATTTGCACACTGCATTACTATTTACCCAAAAAAGTGAACCACTATAAATTCTATTCCCTTCATACTGGTCATTAAATGATACACATGTAGAATAAGTAACATCTCAATATTTTTCCTATAAGAATGGGGATCAAAAGGCAAAATATAAATTTTGACTTTCTCTGTCCTTTAGGGCAGCTGTGAAGACCGTGAAAAGAGAAGACAGATGGATAGAACTTCCCTACATCCATACTGTCTAAGGTCTGTTATAGTCTACATAGTTAACAGTATAACATAAGCTTCATTAGATTAGATCATTACTGTAATGCCATTGCTAATACCTATTTTTAGTCACTAATAGGTTTATATAGAAGATCAAAGATTTTGATTTAGCTTCTTCTGATCCTATCACTTTTATAAACTCTAAATGGAAACTTACAAAAGGGATTAGTAAAATACAAAATGAAGAGAAGGAAAATGCTAAGAAGTGCTGAAAATTAGTCTCCATAGAGATGTATGCCTGCAGCCGTAGCCCTGTGGCATCGGATCCTGTCAGATCTCGGAAGCTAAGCAGGATCGGGCCTGGTTAGGACTTGGATGGGAGACCGCCTGGAAACACCAGATAGTGTAGCCTTGGGAAAAGGACCTGACAATCCACTCCCAAAAATCAATCTGCCATTGAAAACCCTATGAATAGCAGAGAAGGACTCACAGTAGTGTTTCATCCATTGTATGTAGGGTTGCTATGAGTCAGACACTGACTCAACAGTACCTAACAACAACAACAACAACAATGACAACAACAACAGAGATGTATAGTTATAACATAAGGGTAAAAGAATTATATATAAATATATATGTACTATGTTGATAATATTTAGTATCCTAGGTATTCAAGGGGCTGGGATTTAGCTCAGTGGGTAGAGCGCTGCACTGCAGTCTCTGAGGTCCCGAGTTCGATTCCCAGCACCGCAAAAATGGGAGAAGGGCCTGGCAATCCACTCCCAAGGCAATCCCGAAGCACTCAGCCATTGAAAACCCTGTGAGGGTCGCTATGAGTCGGATACCGACTCGACGGCACCTAACAACAACAACAACAACAGGTATTCAAGAGAAATATTTGTTGTGTAATGAAAGTGAGAATTTTATGTGAAGTAAGGTTTTAAGAAAATTCTGGCAACTTTAGTAACAGATTAATTATACTTAGAAAGATAACTTTAAATACTATTATTTCAAAAGGATTCCCTACTATATTTATACCAACTCAAGAGGCTGCATATGAGCAGGAACCAATGGTACTGAAGGACAAAGTAGAAGCTGCCTTGAAGAAATTAATGATACACAAGGCTCCAGGAATTCATGGAATATCAACTGAGATGTTTCAACAAACAGATGCAGCATTGGAGGTGCTCACTTGGTTATGCCAAGAGATCTGGAAAACAGCTACCTGGCCAATTGATTGGAAGACATCCATATTTGTGCCTATTCCCAAGAAAAGGGATCCAACTGAAGTGGAAACTATCGAATAATATCATTAATATTACACGCAGGCAAAATATTACTAAAGCTCATTCAAAAGCAACTGCAACAGTGTATATACAGGGAAGTGCCAGAAAATCAAACCAGATTCAGAAGAAGGTATGGAACCAGGGACATCCCTGCTGACTGATGTCAGATACATATTAGCTGAAAGCAGAGAGTATAAGAAAGGTGTCTGTGTATGTTTTATTGACTAGGTAAAGGCATTTGATTGTGTGGATTATAACACATGATGGATAACACTGAGAAGAATGGGAATACCAGAGCACCTAGTTGTACTCATGAGGAATCTGTACATGAACCAAGGAGGCAGTTGTTTAAACAGAACAAGGAAACACTGCTTGGTTTAAAGCTGAGAAAGGTATGTGTCAGGGCTGTATCCTTTCACTGTAACCCTTCAATTTTTATGCTGAGCAAATAATCCGAGAAACTGGACTTTATGAAGAAGAACACAGCATTATGATTGGAGGAAGATTCATTAACAACCTATGTTATACGATAACACAACTCTGCTTGCTGAAAATGAAGAGGCTTTGAAACATTTACTGGTGAAGATCAAAGAACACAGCCTTCAGAATGGATTGTGCCTCAATATCAACAAAACAAAAATCCTTACCACTGGGTCAGTAAGCAACTTCATGATAAATGGAGAAAGGATTGAGGTTGTCCAAGATTTTGCATTACTTTGTTCTATAGTCAACACCTGTGCAAGTGGCAGTCAAGAAATCAAAAGATGCATTGCATTGGGAAAAGTGTGGCAAAAGACCTCTCTAAAGTATCGAAAAGTAAAGATGTCACATTGAAGACAAAGTTGCCTGTGACTCATGTCATGGTATTTTCAGTTGCATCATATGCTTTGAGAGCTAGACATTGAATAAGGGAGACAGGAGAAGAATTGATGCTTTTGAACTATGATGCTGGAGATGAATATTGAATATACCATGGACTGCCAAAAGAACCAAGAGATCTGTCCTAGAGGAAGTGCAACGAGAATGCTACTTGGAACCAAGGATGGCTAGACTGTGTCTTATGTATTTTGGACATGTAGCCAGGCAGTACCAATTCCTGGACATCATGTTTGGGAGAGTGGCAGGTCAACCAAAAAAAAGGAAAACCCTCCACCAGATGGATTGACACAGTGTCTGCAACAATGGGCTTAAACATAAATAAGATCCTGTGCCTGACACAGAATCAGGAAGTGTTTTGTTCTGTTGTACATAGGGATCTAATTCAACAGCAGCTAACAACACTACTATATTTATGTATTTATTTATTTTTCAGTACTGGGGGTTGAACCCAGGACCTCACACTTGCATGCTTTTCAAGTGCTGTATCACTGAGCCGCACCCTCAGCCCATTTTAATTTATTTATTTATTTTTTACTTTTTGAGACAGGGTCTCGCTAAATTATGCTACTGTGCCCGGCTAGCACTATATTTATTAAACAGGATAGCTTTCAATTAATTTATACCATTCTTGAAAGTATAATTTTCTTCTTTCTTTATTCAACTAATACTGAACTGTTTACTTTTCTTAAAAATATTTCCACCCATATTTGTTATTACCCTCAAATACTGTTCTTTGCAGAATGGGCTGAGAAGATGAGGGTATAATGAAGGGCAAAGGAGAAGACAGTAAAAAGAGAGAATATGGAGATCCAAGGGATTATTTTGAAGTTTATTTATAATTCATCAGGCTTTTGCAAATCTACAAACTATTCTCATCAATAGTGAATCCAACTCTAAGAACATCTGGTACGTACAATCTCGCACCTATAGATTTTTACAGTCAAACAAGGATTATGTGGAAGAATAGATAATTCTGTTGCAGTGAGGCATTGGGCGGTCTTTGGTTAATTCTAGTCAGTCGGTTCTGATGAATGGGATTAAGGCATTATAGTACATTCCTTTCTAGCTGATAAAAACAGTTAATAGAACTTAAAAAGATGACTATGACTTCAATGTGGGATTTTATTTAATCATTTAAATTCTATGAAACTCTGTATACCAATTGCTCAACTATGTATTTGAATATTTTTAAGATGGTGATGATAAACATCAGCCACCATAATTTCTATGCCTATACAGAAGCCAGGCTGGGATTTATCTCAGTTGGTAGAGCGCTGCGCTGCAGTCTCTGAGGTCCAGAGTTTGATTCCCAGCACCACAAAAATGGGAGAAGGGCCTGGCAATCCACTCCCAAGGCAATCCCGAAACAGTCAGCTATTGAAAACCCTATGAGGGTCGCTATGAGTCGGACATGACTCACGGCACCTAACAACAACAACAACATACAGAAGCCTCCTGCTTTCATGGTTTCTAAAATATACTTGAGTTAGAGTTAAGATATATTATCTGTGTCCATAAATATTAGCTGAGCACCCGTTGTACATCTATCATTGTGCTAGATAATGTGGAGAGATGAAAAAGCTTTAAAAAGTATGGACCTTGATCAAAACATAGTTAAACTTAACTAGGAAGTTGAGACAAACTTGAATAAATATGAAAATTGTGCTAAATTATGCTATTCGTTAGATATCTATTCTTTAATGCACAATACACATTTAATAAAGTAATAACTTTCAGAAGAAGTCTTCTAGATTTTAACTTTAGCATGCTCACCCCATAAGATGCTGCATTATGAAGAGGAATCAAACCTCCCTTGTCCTGGGCGTTAACATCTGCTCCATGCTCTAGAAGATATTCTGCTACTTCCAGGTTATTGTAGCCTGCTATTAGAGCAAAAAAGGCAAAAATGTCAGCTTAAGAGAGAGAGAAAAACATATATATAGAGAGAGAGAGAGGGGGAGAGAAAGAGAGAGAAGGAGAGAGAGAGAGAGAGAGAGAGAGAGAGAAAGAATGAGGACCTGAAAATTTTAAGATTTTAGTTCTTCTTGCTCCAAAAGCTAATACTATTCTCACATAATCCAGAGCCTTCACAATAAAAACCTGTACAAAATATGTCAATCAAAAGCTTTTTACTAAGTAGGACCCTTCATGCTCAGCATTCCTTTAACTTTTTGGTAAACTGTATTAGGTAGATATCTAAGAAAGGAGTATGCAATTTGGAAGCACTGGTGATGCTTACCTGCCAGGTGCAAAGGAGTTGAATTTCTGCCCTGGGTGTCTCTACAGTTGATATTCTCTGGGGTACAGAGCTTCTGCACTCTTGCTAGGCAGCCCTTCTTGGCAGCATCCAACAAGGCAGCATCCCCTCTCAGTAAGTCCTGAATGTCTGTGTCCCCTTCTTTCACCAAATCTAAAGGTGTATTCCCATCTCTGTTCTTTTTAGTTGGATCTGCTCCATGCTACAAAGAAGAAAAACCAAATGGGTTATATATTTTCTGTAGCATCTTTCTGTAAGCAGCCAGTTGGGTAGGTAGCATGGACGTATTTACTTATTTAACTTACCTCATAACATCACTCATCTGGAAAGACATTTATTCTACATGCATTTTGAAAAAGAGAAGCCACATCCTGCTTTATTTTTACAAATTCCTTACTTAGCAATATACTGGGTCAACTTTTTAAGTACTACTTAAAGTCTCAGGATCAGTGGTGACGGTGAAGGGGGAAGGTGTTGAGTATCTTTGGTTCTGCACATAATACACTTTTTCTCAATTCCAAGTTGTCTTTGGAACCTCTTTTCTTTTAATAAGAGCCTGGATGTTAATTCTGGCCAGATTTCAATTACATAAACATATTCAGGGAGCATCATGAAAAATAAAAAACAAGAGGAAGACATACAGGTAGACAAACTATGTAATTCTAAATGCCACCAGTAAAAAAAAGTGTCATAATATTTTTTATATTTTCATTAAGTCTTACCATCTATCATATTAGATATAAATGTGTTAAATTACCTTGATTTAAAAAATTTAGTTATCTATACCTATGAAATAAATAAAAGTGAAGAATTTTTATTATAGGCCCCTAACATACAGGCTACTATTGACCCACTGTAGAAATTAGGAATAATCCAAGCCAGACAATGGAGTCACAATGACTTGGCAGTTATTTCTTATCAATAAGTGATAATAAAAAGGATTATCAAATATAATGTTTTTCTTAGACTCAAAGAACACATTGGCTCAAAGAACAAGTTTTTTCCTCTGGTAGAGGGAGAGAGGCTGAGAGAGAGAGAGAGACAAAGAGAACAAACACATCACATAAATACATGTCTGGCTGTATTTAAAAAAAAATATCCTTTAACTTAAAAAATACAAAATTATTGTTAAGTTTCATAAAATTACTAGCATCTACTATTTCATATATCTCCACCAAATCTCTCTGAATAATTCTATTTAGAGATTAATTTACATTTTAACAAAAATGTGATATTAAATAAGTTTTTATATGATATATATGCTTAAATGTTTAATAAGAAATCAGTTAGTTGAAAATCATAAAATGGAAGGAAAAAGATCAATTTGAGTGAAAACTTGCTGCTCCTTGCACTATTTTTTCTGATAATACTGAAAGTATTAGATAAGCAATGCAAACTAAATCAACTCTTTCCCATACCTAGTTTGATGAAATGATCTTAATCAAATCCATTCTGAAAGACCCTTCAGGCACTACTTAAAGCTATGTAAGTTATCATGACATCACAATTCAACACTCCTCTGGAACACAGAAAATGGAAGCAGTTTCTACAGCACTTACTATTCTTAACGGAAAATACTCTGATTTAATTTCAAGTAATAAACAAAAATACACAATTACTTTATAACTTTTTAAACTACATACTTTTAAAAGGAGCTTGCAGATTTCATATTTTCCTTTAGCTGCTGCTTCATGTAGAGGAGTAAACTTCCATAGGTCCGCTACATTGACAGAAGCCCCATGCCTCACTAAAAGCTCAGCTACCTCGTAGTGTCCATAGGAACAGGCATTATGAAGGGGCACCAAGCCGCTATGCAAGAGAAAATTATTTTAAAATCATAAAACAAATCTTTGAGTTAAAACGATTCTTATAATAAAAATAATATTCTTCTCTGATACTGACTATACTGAACACCCACTCAAAAGAAAATAATTCCCCTTTGGTCTTTCATTTCATTCATTCTTTCATCCAGTCATCCATTTCTAAACAAGGGTTAATAATTGTACAGTGTTCCTTTCAATGTAAGGACTTTTCTTCTGTTTCTTGGGGATGGGTATATATGTCACAGCAATCATTAACCTTAAAATGTATATGGAAACATACTCATAGTAAGGATCTATACTCCAAAGTGATTGTAGGAATAACTAACCAACAACCGAGTTTTATTATCTCTCAGATTTTCTTCCCATTTGGGTTTTACTAGTAAAAACTGTAGCTGCCCATGGTGGCACATGCTTCTAATTCTAACACTGGGGAGGTCAAGGCAGGAGGATGATATATTTGAGGCCAGCCTGAGCTACACAGTGAGTTCCAGGTCATCCTGTGCTACATAATGCGAGCCTGACTGGGGGGAAAAAAAAATGCATGCTTACTTATAAGATATACAATTCTATTTATTTATTTTGGGAAGTTCTATCTTTTGTTTGCGATTTTTATTTTTTAATTTTAATGATTCAGTTGTGGTTTCTGCGCACAGGTTTAAATATTGTGGTGTCATGCAATGAAAACTCAGAATTCAAGTGATTCAGCAAAGTATTTACCAAGGAAAACAGTGATGTCAATTATACATTCTAGTCAGATAAGAAAATCCAGTTGCCTTATCATATGAGCAAACTATTCTGAGATGATTAAGTTCTGATTAGGAGACAGCTGACATTCTAAAATTTAAGACAAAAAGATATCCCTTAAAAAAGGGTGCATCAAAAGGACAAGTTTAAGTTGCACCCAAGATGTGGCAAAAACAAGATATGAAGTGCCTTTTTAGAGATCACTGCCTTTCACAAAAGTGTCTGCAATGGAATATACTTGGTGCTAAGAAAAGTATTGGAACAAATATTGGTTGTTCTCTAATACACTCCAATATTTTGAAAGAGCTAGTGATATTGTTATTGAATATTCATATATGATTTATTCCTTTAAAAACATAAACATTTAATAGTTAATTAAAGCCTAAACTGTGCAGTTTACTTCTATAGCACTCTGTTATATAATTACACAGAAGTATTGGCTTATTCTGAGTTGATATGAAATTAACTCAGAATATGAAAATCCACTTCAGCTAAAATTTCCTTGTCACATTTCTAAATAGCTTCCATGTTTGTTTAAATAAAGTTAAGTAATTTATCATGCCAATATCAAAATATAGGATATCTGAATTAGTAAAATTATATTTCTATTGATACTGACGAGTCTGGCATGGATAGCTTCTTTTAGGATGAGATTATACATTTATAATAGCAAAAAATAAGAGGATAAACAGTAAATGACAATGCATATGAAAACATTCATATAATGCCATAAAAATCCTATAGCAAGGCATTAAAAGGATGAGATGAACTATTAAGTACTGAAATGAAAAGATAATCAAGATATACTATAGCTGGAAAAAAAGTAAACTGCACACCAGATTGTATAAAATGGCATCATCATCTGTGTTAAAACCACCACCACCACCACCATATATATGCTGGTATACCCATTTGAAATAGTTGGAGAATTACATGAGGCAGTGTTCATGGTGGGATGATACAATCTTAATTTTCTATACTGTATTAGTTGGAGAATTACATGAGGCAGTGTTCATGGTGGGATGATACAATCTTAATTTTCTATACTGTACATTTCTACAATATTTTAAGCATAAAATGTGCGTATTACTTAATGAGGAAAATTTCTAAGACTTCAAAACTATTTTTAAAAAGTTTTACAAAGTATGAAGAGAATGAATCCTAGCCGGGCGTGGTGGTAAACGCCTATAATCCCAGCAGCTTGGGAGGAAGAGGCAGGAGGATCGCAAGTTCGAGACCAGAGGTAGTCTGCATAATTTAGCGAGACCCTATCTCAAAAAAAGTAAAAAAAAAATGGGCTGGGCATGCAGCTCAGTGATCCAGCACTTGCAAAGCATGCAAGCGCAAGGCCCTGGGTTCAACCTCCAGTACCACAAAAAAAAAAAAAAAAAAAAAAAAAAAGAGAGAGAGAGAGAGAGAGAGAGAGAGAACGAACCCTAAGCAGCTAAATTTTACCACATACCCTTTGTCTTTGGCATGGACATCGGCACCATGGTGTAGAAGGTACTCCACAACAGACACACGATTATAGCCTGCTGCAAAGTGTAAGGGTGTAGAATGCCGGCCCTCAAGATCTCTGCAATTCACATTTTGAGGGCTGCAAAGTTGCTTTTATGTTGCAGACATAGAGAAAAACACAAAAAGAACATTAGTATTTATTCAAAGATTTTTCTCTAAAATAGTTCAGCACCTACGATGTAATTTCCTGATGAACATTTATTTTCAAAGATTAGATAATACAAGTGAGGTTTAAAAATCAGTACTATGCCTGTCTTTACAGTGACTGTAAATACTATTACTATGTAGAGAATAATTCAATCTTTGTCAACATCTCCTGGACAAGGCCTAATCCAACAGAAAAATACCTACAATAAATAAGGCATTTCTAAGCAAATTAAGTCTTCCTTTTCATCTTTGTCTTTCCTCCTTGAGACTGTCATAACATACTGCTTGTATTAGAATGCTCTTAGCCATTCTTTGTTCAAAGAAGATCAACTTGGGCTGACTACAGATCTACTGAGTTCTTGTCTCCTCTAATGTGGACAAAGGCAGCAAAAAGAATTTGGAAAAGTTCTTTTTCTGCTTGGGCCATTCATTGGCCCTTTAATCTACTACAGTAAAGTCAAGGTAGTCAACAATGGTCTACTTGATTTTAGGAGCATATTTATCTCTATAAGTCAAACTGATTTTAATCAAACACTAGTTTTGGTCTCTATTTCCATCTCCTTCCAAGACGTCCTCCAAATCTCCTCTGTCTCCATTAGTCTCTTTGAATAGTACCATTTTAGCACAATATAAATTACAAGGTTTATTACATTTGTTTACAAAACAGTAGGAAGCAAAAAAAGGAATGAGTGGTTGTGTCAATGATGATGACAGATAAATTATGATAATATTTGGATAATAGTTGAAATGAAGTCATTCTTTCAGTGAAGATAGTATTATCTATCTGTGAAGCTGATCATGTTCTCCATTTTACAGATAAACAAACTAAGGCTCACAGAGGTTAAGAGACTTATCCTATTCAAATAGATATAAAAGGGTAGAATAAAGACTAAAACTCCGTTTTAATGATTTTAAATCTCTTTCTTGATCTTTTTGCTACATCATTCATCAGTGCTCACTTTCTTAATTATCCAACTTCAGGTAAGTGATAAGAAGGATAATGAAAGGAAGAAAAGTCAAGAGTAGAGCAAACTGCTATTTTCTAGGCTACCAGGTCTGATGGCCTGGACTTCCAGGCAGTTGCTAATCTTGCTGCCACTCTAATGAGCTTTGAGCTTTTACTACATAAAAACTAGTAATCTGAAAGAACTCCTTCTCTTCTGATATACTGAGTGGGAGTGCTATGGTTTGAATATTTGTGTCCCTCCAAAATTCATGCTAAAATTTAATTTCCAATGCAACAATAGTAACAGGTGTGGCCTTTAGAGGTGATCAGATCAAGAGGGGTCCTCTTTGTGACTGGGATTAAGGACCGTATAAAAGAGGCTACAAACCACATCTGTCCTTTTTGACCTTCTGCCATGTTAGGATACAACAATTGTTCCCTCCAAGGAACATAGCAACAAGCTGGCATCATGGAAGCAGAAAGACTGGGCCCCCTCACCAGACAATGAGCCTCCAGGTGCCTGGATCTTGGACTCCCCAGTCTCTAAAACTGAGAAAAATAAATTTCTACTCTTTACAAATAACCTAGTCTGTGATATTTGGTTATAGCAGCATAAGTGAACTAAGACATTCACACTGGGAGGACAAAAAGAAGAGCTTACAGATGTTACAGTTTTTACATGACAGGAGGGAGACTGGGGAGTAAGGGAGAGCCCATAAACTCATCAGTTCTATAAGGAAAAACACCCGTCTCTAAAGTAGAAACAGCCATTGTCATATGGCCAGTTAAAATATCTGGCCTTTTCTGTGAGTATGTGGCTACATTAATATAAAAATAATAGAGTTGATAAATACAACTAAACAAAAATAAATAAACTAACATATAAACTAAAAAGACAGACTGGAAAAGCTGGTGACAAACAACTTTTGTGGAGCTGCTGCCTAAGGTTGCCTTTTTCCTAGTTCTTACATTCTAAAGGATCATTATTAGTTCCAAAGAGACTATTAGAAACTAGGAATGAGGCAGGGAATGAATGAAACACAACACATTTAATGAGGTTATAAAAACAAAAACCCACTCTGTTTATTAAATATGTGCTTTTTAATACTTGCTAGTTCTTTATTCTGGGGCTGGGGTTTGGCTCAGTTGGTACAGTACCACTCTGCACCTTCTGATCCCCTGAACCACAAAAAATGGGAGAAGGATGTAGCAATTCAGTCTGGAAGCAATTCCAAAACAATTAGCTATTGAAAATGCTCTGAGGGTCTCTATGAGTTGGATTTGACTAGAGGTACCTAACAACAACAAGTTCTTTATTCTATTGCGTTTCTTTTTGAATGCCAAAGCGACTTTACATCCTTCCTACTTTTCACAGTTTCAAATATTTTACACAGCAAACAAACTTTTCTTTTAATCTTTAACTTCTCATACTTTCAAAACACTTTTAGGAGAGAAATTTACGAGATCTAATTTTCAATTTGCATTGTTTTGTTTTCTTTGACACTTGCATTCCACTGATAAAAATAAATTTAGTCTTCATCGTGAATGTACTTTGCAGAAAACTTGAAAGCTGTACTATACATACATATCACATACAAAACAGATGGAATTTAAAACCATATTTTAAAAATATACATTATAATTGAGAACATGTAGCAATTCTAGTATTCCAAGGATCATGATAAAAAAAGGAATCCTAACCATTTTATATTCAAGCATTTTCTTTTATTAGAATGTTGTTGTTGTTGTCTGCCGTCGAATCAGGTCTGACTCATAGCAACCCTCATAGGGTTTTCAATGGCTATTGTTTCGAGACATCTTTTATAGTGGATCGCCACCTCCTTCTCCCATTTTTGCAGTGCTGGGGAGTCTGAGGATCAAACCTGGATCCTCAGAGATTGCCTAGTAGCACTCTATCAACTGAGCTAAACCCCAGCTCAGCTTTTTTAGAATACATTTCAAATAATAAAGTACTTAAGAGAAAAAAGTCTTATATAGCTATAAATCTAAGAGAACTTAAAATTTTCTCCCCTGTGTCCACTCCAACTAAAATTTACTACTTTTTTTTTTTAAATAACTTAGATGCTATTGTAAGATGGAAAAGATCCTGAAAGCTCCTGCATACTGAAACAAAAATGAAATTCCTAGGCAACACAGCTTAGCATTTATTGTTAATTTTCAGCTAGCATGTAGTTGTTAGGTGCTGCTGCGTCATGTCCAACTCATATAGACCCTCATAGAGTTTTCAATGTCTGATTATTACGGGATTGCCTCGGAAGTGGATTGCAACATCCTTCTCCCATTTCAACTAGCATACATGTCATCAAAAACTCTAAAATTAGTTTGTTAAAAATCATGAAACTAAGTTTGCTTAATCAGATGTGATAAATTTTAATTTGTGAAAAGCAGTATGACTATTAATACCAATGTTGCAAATAGCCTTTCTTTAAAAAGAAATTTTAAGAAACAATAAAAGACCAACCTGTATCTGTTTTTGCTAATTTTATCCCTAAATGAGTGACTGATGGCATTGTGTTTTTTAAAAAAATATACATTCACTATCACAGTATTTTAAATTAAAAAAAATTAAATCTACAATCATTGTGACTCTACTACAAATAAAGAGTGATAAGGTTTTCTCAGCAAATGTACATGGAAAAGAAAATCAATCTTTTACATATAAATAATTACCAATGATTGAGTGATCATAACAATGTTTTCCTAAAATACATGTGAGAATATCTGGGTTTGAAGTAGTGTATATATTTATGAACGTGGACCAAAATAATAATATTTTATTGTTGTTGTTGTTGTTAGGTGCTGTCGAGTCGGTATCCGACTCATAGCGACCCTCTGTACAACAGGGGAAACGCTATTGTCAGTGTTTCTCTGCTGTTCATTAGGTTTTTAATGGCAGATTGATTTTTGGGAGGGGGTTGCCAGGTCCTTCTCCCAAGCCTACAGCTTCTAGTGTTCCCAGGTGGTCTCCCATCCAGGTACTAACCAGGCTCGACCCTGCTTAGCTTCTGAGATCCGACGGGATCGGATCCCACAGGGCTA
Organism: Pedetes capensis; assembly: GCA_007922755.1. NCBI lineage: Eukaryota > Metazoa > Chordata > Mammalia > Rodentia > Pedetidae > Pedetes > Pedetes capensis. The sequence goes on along the minus strand of VMDO01003679.1, from coordinate 33,027 downwards.
CGGCTGCAGGCAATATTTTATTAGTGGAAGTATAAATGAAAGTAAAAGAGCTTTCATGTAATCTGAAGAAAAATGACTAAAAAGCATGTTTGTATATGTTATGTGTTTGTGTGTGTGTGTGTTTTTTGTTTTTTAATGGCCTAATTGCTATACGTCACATATGTGGAAATCCTTAATAGGGAAAGATTTCCTCCTGTCTATAGATATAGTCTGCCCATTGTTTTTTAATTTTTAAATTTTTATTGTTTTGATTTGAGTAGTTTTACTTATTAGTTTAAAAATGAATTGGATAGCAAAGTTCAACAGTATTACCCTGGACATTAAAGGCACTGACTTACCTTCACAGTTTCTAAGTCACCAGCTTTTGATGCCTCCAAGAGTCGATAGTCCACATCTGAAGTACGTACAGGGGTACTCTCTGCATGAGAGAAAGGAAAGGTTACTGCTGGTCTTAGGGAACCAGAGAGCAGTAAAGCAGGCAAGATTAAGGAACTGGAAATCTCTGAGATGTGGTATAAAGGTTTTTCTCAATCTTTTTCAGATAAGAAATAAGTGCTTTCTTACTTCACTCTATCTCTATCTCAACTTAAGCCAAATTTAAATAAATTCTAATACATGTAAATTTTTCTCTGATCCTACTATACTATTCCTCAATTTTTCTGCTAAAAAAATTTGATAAAGGGGAGTGAGAAAACATAGAACCATGAGATCAAAAGCATCTTTCTGATATACTCATTTTATCTAATATTATAGCAAAGTTTTACCATAGATTTGTGATGTACACCTAGGGAAGCCATTCAACTTTTACTACGTAATGTTTAATTTTTCCTTTTAACTTCAGCGTCCTCAATATAAATCAGAAGCATTACTCCTGAAATTAGAATGACTGCAGAAAATATAATCAGTAAACGAAAGAGCCTTATAGATATTTGTTTACTTCACTTTAAAAAAAAAATTTGGTGATACTTAGGGGACTGAGCCCAGGGCCTTATGCATGCAAGGCAACTGCTCTGCTATGGAGCTGCACCTCCAGTCCACCATCTCTCCTTGATTTTTTGGAGACAATGTCTTACTAAGTCATACAGGATGTTCTCTGAGCTCAAACTCACCATCTTCCAACCTCAGTCTCCCCACTTGCTGGGATTACAGGTACGTACCAGGTGACCAGCTTAATTTACATTTCTTCGATGGCTTCAGAGAAAAGCAATTTATTTTATTTTATTATTTTTATTTTTTAGTTTTTTTGAGACATGATCTCACTATGTTGCACAGGCTGGCCTTAAACTTGTGATTCTCCTGGCTCTACCTCTGCCTCCCAAGTGCTAAGATTACAGGCATGTGCCACCAAACTTTGGAGCGAAATGCAACTTAAAATATCTGTATAATTGGAAAGGGAGAAGGATGTGGTAATCCACTCCCAAGGCAATCCCAAAATAATCAGCCATTGAAAACCCTGTAAGGGTTGCTATGACTCGGACACTATTTGACCGCACCTAACAACAACAATAACATAATTGGAAGGTATGATAACAATGCTAAACAGAACTAAGTTGAACTGTTAAGTTTAGAGGCCAATAAATGAGTTATTTTGATTAATCCAATATAAACAAAAAATTCAATCTACATTGACCCAAATAAATAGGCTTTTAAAGAAAATAATTTATAATATATCACCCCCAATATGTTCACAGACATGGCTTTTATAATAAGCACACACACAACAGGACTGAGCCCCAGAAGATCAGGACTTTAAGCCTGGACTCTTCTATGTGTAACTGTGGACAAGTCATGTATAGTTTTTGCACTTAAAAAGTGAGAGATGGTTTCTCTCAGAATCTCTTTTAGATTTATAATGCATTGTTTTATGATCAGAGATATCTTTTGAGTCCACTGTCCAAGTGGAAAGATAAAATGGTGCTATGAAAAGATTTTAGATTTCAGAAGGAATACTTCAGTTCTTCTAAAGTGCTTTGTTCAAATGACTGACTTTTATAGAATAAGTTACAGGAACACTTCAATGGGACGAAAACTATTTATTTGATCATGTACTTAGCAGATAAAATGCTAAGATTAAAGAATGGAAAGAAGACAATGTTCCATACAATGAAGTACACTTTTGAATTATTATTCTTTAGAAGAGAGTATTATATTACATTTGCTAGTTTGCGGGATTATTGAGGAAAGAAACCTGATCATTGCTTATCTTCATATTACTTTTCACAAAGGGAATATATGGATTTAATCTGCTTGATTTATTCAAGTATTCCTTCCCATTTTGTTACCTATCTCTAAAAATTACGTATAGTATTAGGAATTTTGATGTAATAGCTATATGTTTGCCTGATTTATGGTTATAACATATAGAAACTAACTTAAAATTCAGTACTACATGATTCTCAATAAAAAGTATAAGAGAAAAATTTAGAATATTTTAATAAAAATCATAACAAAAAATAGAATCTGTTGAGAAGGCAAAAATATTTGCTAGTCAAGGAGTGATTTCTTCTTTAAGCAAACATTTCATTGCTCTTTGCAAACAGGAAGTCAGTCATGTGATTAACAGTTCAACCTTGAAATCCTAAATGGAAAATTTCATTCCTCTAGCAAGACCTTACTCATTTTGACAGTGTGATACTGTAGATAGGTTCTCCTTCATTGTCTAAAGATCATCATTTAAGACTGAAGAAGAAATGATTACCATCTAAGAGCAAGCCAGCATGAGGATAAGGAATCTTAATCAGGAGTTCTCAAAATGCTACAAAATTAATTTCATGAGGCTGTTTACTTCTGATCTAGCTCTAACAACACAGACCTATCATAATCTCCAAATGTCTGAAAAGGTTCTGTGCTTCAGCATGTAGCAGACATTCTCAACTGAGATGCATTGCGTGAGAGCCCTTTAGAAATATGTGGGGTCAATTTTTGTCTTCAGGTGTAGTCATGTCAAAGATATTACATAATAATAAATTTTACTGTTAACTTTCCCCTTTATACTTAGAGTATTTTATGTAGACTTTGGGAAAATATATATATTTTAGGTCTATTGTATTATCTATTAATTTCACTTCTGGATAGTAAAGAGGATGTCATAAAATATTTGCTATAAAAAGAAGGCATTTATGCCTTACTGAGTTAAGAACAGTTTTGGACTATAGGTAGCAAAAGTAACCAGGATTCCAACTACCAGTCTGCAGGCTGCATTTTATTCTTCTATGTAATTCTATAGCAGATGTAATCCACAGACAAAATTAAAAGGCTGGGAAATAAAGAGTCAATTACACAAAAATTTATTTGTGTCTAGTTCATAATTTTTTAGTAGGTTGATTATGTTACTTCTTCTAATTCTGGGAATTAGGAAGCCAGTGTCTATTTTCCCATCAGTCTTAAGTTTGATTTCCCTCAATAAACTAAATAGTTAAAAAAATTTCACCCTGTACTGGTCATTCACTATGACATTCAGTGAGATTTTATAATTATAATTAAACCAGGGAAAGACAAGATAATTTTATAATGCTGTAACTAAACTTAAGAATGACAAAAAGTAAGTTCAGACCATTACACATATAAGGACAATTAACTCATCATCATTACCACAAGAATGATTTAAAATTTTCTGTATTTGATAATTTTACAGCTACCACAATTATACCTTGTTTATATGAGTTTTAAGTCACTTTTGATCATATCTTTTATAAGTTTTCAATTTCAAATTGAGAAAACTAAAATGTATATTTGCCTCCTTCTCACAACACCTTCCTCATCCTATCAAAAAAAGAGATGGGAAGAGCCACAGGCAAAATTAAAGAAATGACACACACACAAAAAAATTAGACTAAGAAAATATTCCAAGGAGGTCCTTAAAACAAGTGATATGAAGTTTGTCCAAGTAGTTCAGTGGAGATGGGATAGAAAGCATAAAATACTAACTCACCACTCAGAATCTGCTGTACTGCTTCATTTCCCATTTGTGCTGCTGTAAAGCCTTGTAAGGAGATGATGGAGGGATCAGAGCCATAACTTAGTAGGAGGCGGCAGGTCTGCAGGTGACCTGCTAGGGCAGCTCTATGCAATGCAGTTTGACCAAGAGTGTCCAGTGCATTCATCTGAAAAATCATTGGGTGCATACATGAATTTGGGCATCCTTTCACATCTCACCAAATACATCCTATGGGGAAATTCAACTTGAAAGCTTTTTGAAAAATGCTACAGATATTCATTAACTTTTGTTCACTGCTTCTAAGGTCCTAAAGACATTTCATCATCTTTTTAATTACCCCTCCCTAAATGCCTAATTGAAAATCACCACATACCTTTTCATTCCCTGAATAACCATCTTCCTCTCTACTTTCAACTTTCTGACACTGCCATCAACAACCAGAATATAAGATGAAGATAGGGATTCTTATCTGTATCACTGTTTGCCACACTGAAGATGCTCACGAAATACTTCTGAATGAACAAGTTTTATCAAACTTTTTTCAGAATAAAGACATCAGAATATATAAGCAAAGATTGTGAAAGTAGGTGATTATATTTCTTTTCTAATTTTAGGAAATGTCTTATTATACAGGTTGAGTATCCCTAATCTGAAATGTGTGAGATCAGAAGTGTTTTGGGTTCCAAATTCTTTTGGGTTTTAGTGCAATATCTTAGGAAAGGGACCCAACTATAAACATAAAATTAGTTTGTTTCATGTATACCTTATACACATAGCCTAAAGGTAACTTTATCCATTATAATTTGTGTGCTTCTGTTTTGACTATAACCTATCACATGAGGTCAGGTGTGGAATTTGCCATTTGTGTCATGTTAACATTCAAATTTTCAGATTTTGGAGTAACTGAGACTTCAGATTTTCAGATCAAGACTGTTCAACTGTAACTGAATACCCTACGTGAATTATAAATACATATAACTGAAAGATGATTTGAGAGTTCAAATGTTCTATTTAAAAATCTTTTAAAAAAAGAGTGTATACAGAAAGAAGAATAATTCAGCTGGTTTTAAGATTAGGTAAACGTTAAAGTTTTGGGTCATGTTCATAATTTGGTCAAACCTAAGTGATCCTAACCTAATCTTTCAGGATGTCCTATTAAATGCCCTCTATTCCAGTCAGACCAAAGTCCTTATTCATTGTACACGCTGCTTCTTTCACAGAATCCTTCCTTTCTGCCTTTCTGAATTATGACCCTAAGTGCAATTCTCTCCTCCTCTAAGAAGTGCTCCTTGATTATTCAAAGTTTCAATGATTACTCCAGTTGTGGACAACTATGTCAGTTCAACACTTAACTTTTACCTCAAAATTTATAACATTGGGGCAGTTTTTGTTATCAAGTTAAATTTACGCTATTGAGAATATGGACTGTATCATATGATTTCCAGGTCATACAGAAAGCTCCAAATATGGAAACAGCAAATTTTCAGATACATTCTGGTTATTCAAAGCCTTTTTGCACACCCCAAAAAGAGAGGTTAGGAAAAGAAAGAATTTAAGACAATTCATCTGCTTAATTCCAGTCTTCGATTATTATCAGTAAAGCTATCACACTTGCTTAGACAAGGGTTCATTTAAATACTTAAGGGTCTACCAAAAAACTTACCAAGAAATACAAACATATTTAATCCTATCACATTTTACAGCAGAAAAATACTGTGTATGCAGTAACAACATAAAAGCACAGCCGTTAACATTCATCAGTGGAAAACACAAGCTGCCAAACTAGTTATTCTATGAACTGTAAACACTCCAATCATTCACATTTTTCTGGAAATTGGGTAAGAAACATGCTAAATTATTTAATTATAATAATGAATGATAACAACCCAATCTAGCTTGTTAAATAATGGGAATAGGGTTTGAGAGTTTTTCCTCTAAAATAGAAATCTTACCAAGTTAAGATCTCAAATTAAGATCTCTTCAGTGCTTTTAAATAAAGTCAAATGGTTCTACATGCCATTTAAAACCACTCTCAATTTACTACTATGCTATATTCCTTTCTATCATTTTCATCACAATCTGATATGCCTGCTATAAGAGATTCTCTGTAATTCCAACACCAGTCAATGTCACCTCCCACATCTGAGCAGATCAACTGAATACTAGATAAAGCACACACATTGCCTTTAAACATTAAAAACAGAATACTATGTGTAAGAAAAGGATCTTTCTGTAATACATATGGACTGGGATTTAGCTCAGTTGATAGAGCACCTGCTCTGCAGTCTCTGAGGTCCCAAGTTCGATTCCCAGCACCACAAAAACAGGAGAAGGATGTGGCAACCCACTCCTGAGGCAATCCCGAAACAATCAGCCATTGAAAACCCTGTAAGGGTCACTATGAATCAGATGCGACTTGATGGCACCTAACAACAATGACAACAACAACAATAATACATATGGTGGAAGTGAATGCAATATAGAAAACAGCAGATTCATGTCTTCCACCTCTCCCTCACTCTGGGCAGCTTCATGTCTTCTGAACAAATAGAAAACATAATAATGTACAAAAATGATCATTAGAACTAATTTGTGGAAGGAGCTTTCAGATTTAGCCTAAAAAGGTCCACTTGATGCATACTGACATAACAATAGAAAGCTAACAATTTGATTATGCACTGAAATTTTATGGTTTTTTTTGTTTGTTTTTTGTTTTTTGCAGTACTGGGGGTTGAACCTTGCATGCTTTGCAAGTGCTGAACCACTGGGCTGTGCCCCCAGCAACCCCCCTCCCTTTTTTTTTTTTTTAACTTTTCTGAGACAGAGTCTTGCTAAGTTACGCAGACTGCCTCTGGTCTCAAACTTGCGATCCTCCTGCGTCTGCCTCCCGAGCTATCACTGTGCCTGGCTTTGTTCTTATCCCTATAGTTGATACGTTTAAGGTTATTTACTCAATCCTTTGGGAACTACTTTGTTCTTGCAGTATTTTAGAAAACTGAATTTTCTTAAAGTGTAAAACAGACTAACATAACACAAAATCATTTCTTTCGATAAGTGTGTATTTCTAAATTGTGAAAGGACACTATAATTATTTCCTCAAACTCTAATAAGTATCAACAACAAAAGAATATCTGTGGAGTACTTTATCAGACAACAAAGATAAAGTACTACAAGAAGTCACAGAAGAGTATCAATGAAAGTGGGGCATCGTGCTGCATGCCCATAATCCCACCACTGGGGAAGTAAAGGCAAGAAGGATGCTGCAAGTTCAAGGCCAGCCTGGTCTACATAGTGAGTTCCAGGCTAGTCAGGGCTACACATCGAGACTCAGTCTCAAAAACAAAACAAAACAAAACAAACCAACAAATAATATAACAACATGGAAACAAATAGAACACCAAACTAGAACATTTTCTTGATACTATATACAACCTGTGTACAACAAAGGGATAACAGAGAAAGAAAATAGTAAGCAGACATTCTATAAGGGTTTTTGTAAGGACGCAATTATTCTTCACTAGAAGCCAAATGTCATAAATTTCTTCAGTCCCTCAACTTTAAGACTCTATATTCCCTCTACAGTCAAAAGATGACTAGGGAAGCTCCACGCATCACCTCTACATAGTCATGTCCAAGACCAAAGGGAAGTTTTACATGTTTATTTTAAAAGAGAAGAAACTTTTCGCAGTAAACTTTCCCTTATGTCTGGGACGAGAAAAGCTTCCTAAATTTATGCCTACAATATTCACTAGCAAGAAAAATGAGATCACCAGGCCCAGCCTCCTCTGAAACAAATGGTCTCCCACACCCGAACAAAGTAGAATTCCATGGGAGGAGATGGGAAACTATGATTCATGGGTCATTTCTAAGCAGCTGTATATTTTTTACTGCCTATAAGCTAAGGATGACCTTATATTTTTAAATGTTTTACGAATGTACCTACATGAATTCACTAAGTTTGCCTTTTGGCTGACAAAGGCTGAAATATTTACTGTCTTGACCTTTAAGAAAATTTGTCTGTTTTTGCTTATTCTTTTATCAATTGTGGGATACAATTTGAACTCTCTAGAAAGAGCTCTGAAATGGTTTAAGACACAGTAGAGCAAAAATGTGCTTGAAATATGGAGTAGGGAACAAATTTGATCTCTGATAACAGTAGAAACTATCTGAAATGAACATTCTCCCCCCAGCCTTGATATTATTTAACAGGTCAGCTGGGGCAGGATTTATACTGCTCCTCTAATTCAGTTACACACTGAAAAAGGGTGATATGTTGGGGCCAACATAATACTATTAAATTGCACTTCTAGAGAATTATAGGGAACTCGTTTAAAAGAGGTTCATACAAGCTTGGATTTATTATTCTAATTTCTACTATTCTATTAATTGGAAATGATATTGATTCACTCTATTGATGAAGAAATATAGAAGATGAAATGGCCTGTGTTTGTCATGCACAATGTCAATACTAGGAGCAGTGAAGAGAAAGGGCAAAATCAAGTAAAGAATATGGCCCATGAGCCAGGCATGGTAGTGCACACCTGTAATCCCAGTGACATGGGGGCAGAGGCAGAAGGATCACAAGTTTGAGGCCAGAGGTAGCCTGCATAATTTAGTGAGTCCCTGTCTTAAGATGAAAAAGGAAAAATGGGCCGAGAGCGCAGCCCAGTGGTGGAGTACTTGCAAAAGCACGTGTGAAGCTCTGGGTTCAATTCCCAAGTACCACACACAGACACAAGACCATTAAAGGGCATACTATGCCTCTGAAATGATACTGTTTTCTGTTCTCTTGGCATTGACAATTCTGATTTCATAGACTGACACTTCTTCACTCAGGCAAAAAAACCCAAACAACAAAAAACCCAAAACCTCTCTATATCTAAGAGGGAGAAGGACCCAGTAACCCACTCCCAAAAATCAATCTGCCATTGAAAACCATATAAATAGCAGAGAAGCACTGACAATAGTGTTTTGCCTGTTGTACATAGGGTTGCTGTGAGTTGGGCACCAACTTGACGGCACCTAACAACAACAACAACAACAACAATTATATCTAAGAATCGTAAAAAAACAAGTAAACCAGAAAACATAATCTAGTATTATACAAATAATTTCTTATATGTTCATTCAAGTTCAATTAATCATATGAGACTGTCATTCACAAGTATTCTAAGAACTTTCAAACTAAATAGTTCTTTTTGTGTTTTCAACCTAAAACACATATTTGACAGATTGTATTTGGTATATTATAAGCACTGGTTTGTTACTCATATTTTAAAGAGACTTTTAAAGAGACACAACTTTAATTCCTGATACACATTACTTTGTAACCACTAACAAATATATTTACCAAAGAACGTGGGAGTAGATCAATTTTTCTGATCAAATCTCTTTTCTTCTAAACTCTGGGATATTTATTTACTTTCACCAAATATTTACTTACCTATCACTAGTCATGGATTATATCATGACTGTGAGTGGCTAAACTTCATATCTTCTCAAGAAAACTTACTATAGCATTCTATAGGGAATTTTTATCTTTGGTCACAGCTTTGGAGCTCTTGTCTCAACAGCCTCATAATCCTCTTTAAAATGATCTTTGATCAAGTTTTTTGTAGATCCAGTTCTCTCTAATTTCCCCTATCACACACAGTCTACCCCAGGATGTGAAGTGAGGTATCATCAAAAATGCTTAACGTTCAGTCCTAAAGGAATTTATTTTCATTAAAGTATGCAACTGCCTCAAATAAGGAAAATGCCACATTTAATGTTATATCACAACTGTGTTAATTAAATAAGTAGGACTGGCTTGAGTTATACATTCACAAGGTGTGCTAATTAATCTTAATTGCCAAATTGATTGGATTGAGAAGTTCCTAGAAGATTAGTAAAGCATGCTGCTGCATGTGTCTTTGAGGAAAGGTCCAGAGATGATTCAATTATGAGGGCTCTGACCTAGATGAATGGTTTAATTCACAGATAGATTTCAAAATGTGAATAGATTATTAAGAAGTATTAACTGTGGAAGGTAAAGCCTGGTTGGAGGAAAGAGGGCACATCCTTGGGAACTACACTTTTCGCTGGCCCCTTCCTGTTACTGTTGTGCTCTGCTTCCTATCTTCCATGATGTGAGCTGCTTCTCCACGTGTTCCTTGTCATGATGGACTGAAACCTCTCCAAGTATGAGTGAAATAAATCTTTTCTCTTTTAAGTTGCTTCTGTCTTGTATTTGGTCACAGTACTGAAAAGTCTGAGAGGGAAGGTGTGAAAACAACAACATGAAACTTGGCGGTTTGGGGGACGAGAGGAGCATATTTCCCCTTTTTCTTGTATATAAAAACATAAATTTTTTGTTTTTGAGGTACTTGGGGGTTGAACCAAGGGCCTTCACACATAGTATGCAAGTGCTCTACCACCCTCAGCCCATTTTTATTATTTATCTTGAGAGAGGGTTTCAGTAAGTTACACGGGCTGCCTCTGGCCTTAAACTTGCCTTGAACTGCCTCCATTTCTCAAGTCGCTGGGATTTTGGGCCTGAGCCATTGTGCTTGGCTGAGACAGAAATCTTAAGTATAGATTTTTATCTATACTACTAATTTATAAAGGGCCTTCAGCCATACCACTGTGGTGTCCGGTCCCATCAGATCTCAGAAGCTAAGTATGGTCGGGCCTGGTTAGTACTTGGATGGGAGACCGCCTGGGATCACCAAGTGCTGTAGGCTTGGGAGAAGGACCCAGCAACCCACTCCCAAAAACACTATCAGCCATTGAAAACCCTGTGAATAGCAGCGAAGCACTACCAATACTGCTCCGCCTGTTGTGCGTAGGGTTGCTATGAATCAGACACCAACTTGAGAGCACTTACAACAATAATTTATAAAGGAATTTGATGTATACATCTTACAAGTTTTTTTTCCCCCACAATCATCAATGAGTCAACTAAGGCTCAGGGAAATTTAATTCAAGACCACAAAACTAGAAAGTAGAATATTCTAAATTCAAAAGCATGACTCTTTTGGTTATATATATACTATCTTAGGTTTAAATGCATAATGAACCTGAAATTTGTATTTATCATCAACATTTGGGCAAAAGAATGTTTGACATGTAAGAATATTACTAAGTTTTATCTATCTAGGTAAGACAAATTAATTAATGATAATTAGGTTTCCCTCCTAATTCTTCTGCCTAATCCCGAGAAACTGACTTAACAAGATGAGGAGAAAGCAGAAAGGTGACAGACCAGTGTAAGAGGGCTGATCTAATTCCAGGGTGGTGTTACTTATTCAAAAGGTGCTTCTAGAACCAGATGGAAACTCTGAATTGTGTGGAAATCAAATAGAAACCACAGAAAGTACCATGCAAGCAAAAACAGGGCCCAACAATAATCAAGTCAGTTTTTTGCAGAGGATTTTTATTAACACATTAATCACCAGATGCACCAACCCTGAGGGATAGCATCCCATCTTGGAAATGGTGAAAGAGAAAATGGGAATTGATATGGCATTTGAAATCTATTGAGGGCAGCTTATATTTACTGGCTCATAACTTTGGTTAAACATAATTATTTCCCCCTTTTAAAGTACCTAATAACAAGAATTCCCAATTTAGTTGCTATAGTGTAAAGAATAGGGCGGGGTTCAGTTCAGTTGGTAGAGCAGTGCTCTGCATTCTCTGAGGACCAGGTTCAATCCCCAGCACCACAAAAATGGGAGAAGGACTTGGCAATCCCCTCCTGAAGCAATCCTGAAACAATCAGCCAATGAAAACCTTATAAAGGTCCTTATGATTGGACTTGACTCGATGGCACCTAACAAGTGGAAAGACTGTTGTTAGGTGCTATTGAGTCAGGTTCACCTCATAGTGACCCTATGTACAACAGAAGAAACACTACTTGACCCTGTGCTATGCCTAGCACTATTGTCAGTGATTCTCTGCTATTCATAAGGTTTTCAATGGCCAATTGTTTTTGGGAGTGAGTGCCAGGTCTTCTCCCAAGTTTACAGCACCCGGTATTCCCAGGTGGACTCCCATCCAAGGACTAACTAGGCCTGACCCTGCCTAGCTTCTGAGATCTGACACCACAGTGGTACGGCTGCAGGAACAGGGAAAAGACTAGAAAGGATAAACTAAAAATCATTCTATATCACTCGGAAGTCATTTAAAAATCATAGACATCTCACTGATGAACTGTTATTGAAGGGAATTTATTTGGCACATAAAGAACAGCTAAAGATTGAGAACCTTAGGTCTAGAGCAATGCTGACAAAGACAATTTATAAACATAATGTTACTTTCCATTGAATCTTTCCAAGATAAAATGGGAGACAATAGATAGATATTATTTCCCCAAAATGAAGGGCATTATTCATAATTTTCAAGAGTATTACTGTTAGATAAATGCCATAAAATATTTACAAAAATAGGTCAGTGATAAAGTTGATGCATGAGTGTAGCAGACAACCCATATAGCTTATATGTTTAGCTTGATAGAACAAAATGTTATTCATATAAGGCAACAGTTCCATCTACATACAAAAGACACAATAAATTTGTAGGGCTGTTCCCTTTTATTCTAGCTTGTCTTGATATTTTAATTAAAAACATCAAATGTCTTTTTAAAGCCAATTTCTGGATCTCATGCCTTATGAGTAAAAAAAATGTTTTGAGCCCTCTCAATATACCTACACATATTTGTTTGTAAAATTATAACCAAGGAGTGCTATACTAATACATTACAAATAAATATAAAACTTATATAAGAAAAGGAATTGCAAAAAGACAGGAAAGAGATAAATCAAATTGGAAAAATAATTTAATTATGTTGCACAATGTATTTTTGCTTTATTCAAAAGAAGATGTTTAAAAAAATCTTACAAAGAATTGTGATGTAGGGATTTGAGGGTCTGATTCTAAGTTTAGCTGAGAAAGTTGGTTCCAATAGGTGTATTAGCTGAAAGATTTCATAAGGATGTGTGGAGCCAATATAAGTATGCTTAACTATGCTTACTAAATATCAATGCTTATTTTTAATATAATTACTAATTTTGGTAAGGTTTTTACGGAAAATTCAATCTTTCCTAATATTCTTGTAAAGTTACTAGAAGGTGTTTACTATAATGTTTTTATTAGGTTTAAAAACCACCTAAATGCAAAGTAGGAAAGTTCAAACAAGATAGAGAATTCTGTTTTCATGTTTTTTAATTATGTAGATATGATGGCTGGGTGATGCATTTATCAGTTTTCAGCAAAATCATAGAACATTTAAAAAATCTATTTTCAAAATACTCTCTTCATTTTTAAAGGTTTCTTTAAAGAAGAAGTTATTTTCTCAATCACTCTAAAACATGTAGCTTATTGAGGGTCTGATTATGTTTATTTTTCTTTAAAAAAATACCTACATAACACAGTCATTTGTTATCATAGAATTCTCAGCAAATTTTGAACCCTTCTATTTTCACTAAAAACAATACTCCACAACAGTTAAATATGAGAACTCCTTAAAATAATATTTTACAAAACAGCCAGACAACCTGTTTGGCTGGATTTTTTTTGAGACAGAGTCTTGCTACGTAGCCCTGGCTGATGTCTGAATTTACCATCCTCCTTGCTTCAGCCTCCCAAATGCTGGAGTTACAGGTGTTTGCCACCATGCCCAGACAGATCTCTTTTTGCTATAAAAGATTGTTATGGTCACTCCTTCTGATTATCAAGTGTGGTATTTATAAAAGTTCTATGAGTTAGGGTAATACCTACAAATCCACTCAGGATAACACATGAAAAGTGCAATGTGTCCCACCATGCTAAGAGAGGATGGATGAGTGAATGTATGGCTGTCAATCCCTCTATACTAGACAAGTTTCATTCTGCCTCAGGAACCTTGGTGTCTGCTTTGATTCAGCTCAGCTGACACAAGGACCTAACCATGATACCAGCATCAATCTGCAATAAATGTCATTAAATCTTAACTTCTTCATTCTTAAAATGATTATAAATTGAAGTTCTAATTTTTTATCTGCACTCATCTTGTATACTCCCACAGTGTCTATAGTCTACTTTGGAGACTACTACTTTAAAATACACACTCTTGAAGATTTAAACATTTGCAAGTTCAAGTCATCTCTGAAAAATCACCCAGTTTGTTTTCTTCCTCCCTTAAGTAACTCAGTTTTAGATACGTCATTCAGACAATGTCAATAAAAACTAATTAAAAGTTTATATTTCTTTAAGTGTATAGGTTGGGAAAATTATTATCATCGATTTGAAGGAATACAACTTTTCTTTAAAGTAAGTAGAGCTATTTTGACTATCACTTACATAAATTATTTTCTCATAAATTATAATTGAAAAACTATCTAACAAAATATATCAATTCTAGTATGAATTTAAAACTAAGGTATGTAAAGTTGAAGTCTATTTCAAATAGATGCCATTTTATATAGATACAGCATTGGGTAGTGTGTCATCCTGCTGTATTTAGGGTCTCTATGAGTCCAATACTACTCTACGGCACCTAACAACAACAACAACAACAACATATTTTATTACTTTATAGAAGGCTGACTCAAAAAGAGAAGAAAGACAGTGGCTGCAACAATGGACTCAAACATAAAAAGACTGTGTGCATGACACAGTGTTGGTGGGTGTTTCGTTCTGTTGTACCAAGTGTTACTATGACTTGGACCTGACTCGATGGCACCCAACAAGAAGACTGACAGTAAATGATAAAGAAAAGAAATGTAATTATTTTTATTAGAAAGATTAAGTCAGCTATGTAGGCAGACCTATGAATTTAAATACAAACTTACAGTCCTTCCTGAAGAAAATTACTTTCTTCAAAAAAATGAGAGAAACATCACTGTTTTAAGAGCAGCTAGCTGCTTAATGTTGAGTTTGGCACTTTTATTTCTGGAGTAGACTTACCTTTGCTCCATGCTTATGCAGAACTTCCATGACATCATTATGAGCTCTTTCAGCTGCAACATGCAAGGGAGTCATGAAACTATGGAGAGGAGAAAAGGAAAAGATAATTTCTTTTCTTTTATTGCATTTCCTCTTGAAGAACTGAATTACTTCTGCAATTATACTTACTCTTTATTTTTTTCATTGACATTTGCTCCTTTTCTAAGTAGTAATTCTGTCACTTGTTTTCGTTTGGGATGCAAGGAGGCCACAGCACAGTGCTATAAAGTAAACAAAACTAAGTTAATACAATAAACTTCTATTTAAAAGCAAATTTCTGAATTAGACCATGTGCTATTTAGAACACTGTAATTTCAAAGAGTATCAGAACATGATTATTTTATTTTATGGAGACGGTTGTATGTTCTTAGTTAAGTCCTGAGAGACCTTAGCTGGGTACCATGGCACACACGAATAATCCCAGCAACTGGGAAGGCTGAGGCAGGACGATCACAAGTTTGAAGCCAGAGGTAACTTGAACAACTTAGTGGGACTCTATCTCAAAATAAGAAATAAAAAAGGAGCTAGAGGTGCAGTTTAGTGGTAGAGCACATCCCTAGCATGTGCAGCCAAAGGTTCAACCCCCTGGTATTGAAGGTGGGTCAGCGAGATATCTTATTTCTTTTCCTTTAGCCAATAAATAATTGTTGCTGTTAGGTGCCATCAAGTTGGGTCCGACTCATAGCGACCCTCCTAGGGTTTTCAATGGCTGATTGTTTCAGGATTGCTTCAGGAGTAGATTACCATGTCCTTCTCCCATTTTTGCAGTGCTGGGGATTGAACCTAGTTCCTCAGGTAGTGTGGACCAGCACTCTACCAACTGAGCTAAATCCCTGCCTCAATAAATATTCACAATATAGTCCATTGAAAGTATCAGAACATTGCCTCTTCAAAGCTATGCTATTGTTGTTAGGTGCTATAGAGTTAGGTCTGACTCATAGAAAGCCTATTACAACAGAACGAATAACTCTCTGACACTGTGCCATGCCCTGCATGCTGTCAGTGCTTCTCTACTCTTCATAGGGTTTTCAATGGCAGATTGTTTTGGGAGTCGATTGCCAGCTCCTTCTCCCTAGCCTGCAGCACCTGGTATTCCCAGGTAGTTTCCCATCCAAGGAGTAACCAAGCCAAACCTGCTTAGCTTCTAAGATCAGGCGGGATCAGATGCTAGGGTGCTATGGCTATAGACCTTCAAAGCTATAGAAACCAGTAACTCACTTACTCAAGTTTTTATCAGGCTGTCAGCCATACTAGTATTTCTCCTGTTCCTCCACTGATATATTCCCATCACTATGAGAGAATAAGATTATATGCCTAGAGACTGGCAAGAGCCTGATGAACTTGAAGCAGTTCAGACAAAGAAATATTCTCAGAAATTTTATGTTTTATTCTAACATTTATGCAACTTTTATATTCTGCTTCAGTTTATAGTGTTTGTATTAAAATTAACTTTACTTAATTTGAATAGAATAAACACTTCAAAAGGGTAAGTCAGGATTATTCTGTGGCTTTGACTATTTCTTGGCATAATTATGTGTAGCTTAAATGAATCTGAGTCCCAGTTTGATGGACATATATGAAACACATGTACAGTTGGTCCATTTTAGTTTGGTGACTCTTTAAATGGTGTTTTCAGTCTATATTGACTAAAGACAGACCTTTATGTGCCACATATGTGTAGGAATGTTAACTGAATCATTTGTAAAGGTCTGTGATACAAATATCACATATGCTTGAATTCTGAATTCAGGGACAATCATTAACCAGCCCTACACCTGTGCCTTCATGTGTTCAATGATAAAGAAAATAAACGAATCTCTCTGAAAGTGTATTAGAAATAAGAAATAGACAGTTTTAAGGGTAATTTGTGTAGTAAAGAACAGAAAGTTCAAGATTTTACCATTTTTCCAAAGAAATATAATCAGTTATCTGAATACAGTTCCTCGAAAGGATGATGTAAGTATCTCTGCAAACACAATTTTCTACAGCAAATAAATAATAGTATTTTTCAAGCAAACAAACACAAAAAAGAAGATTCTATCAGGAAGATCACATCTTGTATTTTAGGAAAGCATTGGCCACAAGGGTAGATTTTGTTACAATGATTTTATATTAAAAATATAATTTCCAAATCAAGGTTGAGCAAATGTCTGTTTTCTCATCCATGAAAAGAATCATGGCCTAAACCAAATTTAAAAACCAGTTCAAACAACATGAAAATGCAAATTCCAAGTATTACAGATAGTAAAGTTACTTTAGTTTCTGAAATGAAAAGCATTATTTTGTGCTTGTACTACTATTACAGACTCAAGAAATGGGTTAATAATAAAATCTTACCAGTGCTGTTTCATGAGACTGTGGTTGTTTGAAATTAATGATTTCCAAAGCAAGTGTTTTTTTAACTTTGGCTAGGTCTGCTTCTCTGGCTGCTTGTAGTAAAGAATGACCTTTAAATTCATCTGTCAATGACATAATGGTTGACATATAATAGTTTAAAATTTATAAAAAATCACCAGGCATGGTGGCATACACCTGTAATCCCAGCACTTGGGAGACTGAGGCATGGTAATCACAAGTTTGAGGGCAGCCTAGGCTACATAGTGAGTTTGAGGCCAGCTGGGCTATATAGTGAGACCCTGTCTCAAACCCTGCCACCACCCCAATTTATTAAAAATCTTGAACATGATTATATGTACGTAGGAAAAATATCAACTTTACATAGTCCCGTATTTCAGCTAAAGCAGTAATATGGCAATATGATAACAATATAAAGAATGAAGGTGTAGATTAATGCAAGATTTTGAAATATGTATGATATAAGACTATTTCATACTCTGAGTTCATAAAGATTCACATACAAAGACATTTACTGCAACAAAGATATTAAAACAAGCCGGGCATAGTGGTGAACACCGATAATCCCAGAGACTGGGAGGCAGAGGCAGGAGGATCACAAATTCAAGACCAGAGGCAGTCTGCGTAATTTAGCAAGGCCCTGTCTCAAAAAGTAAAAAAACAGGCTGAGAGTACAGTTCAGTGGTACAGCACTTGCAAAGGATACAAGCATGAGGCCCTGGTTCAATCCTTAGTACTGAAAATTTTAAAAAAAAGGTATTAAAACAGACAATATAAATGTTTACCAGAAGGAAATCAGTTAAAAAAATTTGTGAATACATACACTGGAATACTTTGCAGCTCTTAAAAGTGACAGATCTATATATACTGACACCAAAGTGTATATTGTTAACTGAAAACTCAAGTAGCTGAAGAGAAAGGAGAGGCTCCACTACTTTTTTGTATTGTTATTGTTCTTGCTACTGCGATTGCCATCACAACTAAATACAAGTAATGGGATACAAAAAATATATTTGGAGAAATATTCACCAAAATATTAATAGTTGCTATGTCCTGACATAGAGAACTGAAATATGTAATAACTTCAGTTTGAAAGTTTTTCAAGGAACAATTAATATTTTATTATTTTCATGAGCAAATAAAAGATTTTAAAAAGCTGTATCTAAATCAATTGCATAAATAAGAATGTAAGACCTATATTTACTAAACACCGTCTTATTTTTTACTTTATGAATTTAGTTTCATTTTGATACACACTAACAAAAAGCTAAAAATCATTCTAAAGACATGTGAATGTGTAACATAATATATTATGTAACAATTTCAGACCCTGTCATATACAGACTTTTGTATCTGCATCATACTTTGTTCTTTTTTGTTTATTTACTTTTCTTGGTACTGGGGATTTGAATCTGGGGCCCCGTGCATACTTTGCAAGCATCCTACTGTTGAGTTGCAACACTAGCCTCTTTTTAAAATTTTTATCTTGGGTCATGTTCTTGCTAAGTTATGCAGGCTGCCTCCAGCCTCAGATTCGTGATCCTCCTGCCTCTGCCTCCTGAGTTGCTGGGATTACAGGTGTATGTCACTGTGCTTAGCCAAATGATATTTTTTTCTTTTTTTTTCTTTTTCTTTTTGGTGCTGGGGAATGAACCCAGGGTCTTGTGCATGGTAGGCAAACCCTCTACCACTACAGCTCCAGCCCTTTCTTTCTCTTCTTTCTTCTGAGGGCTCCATCACATTTCCATCTCTCAAGAGACAAAGACAGACATACACATACACTCTTACACATACACCCATGCACATACACCACATGCTCATCATCATTCAAGGTCTTGGGTTAGATACCCTTGAAAAAGCTTCCTGACCTTCCTCATTATTGGGTTAGGATTCCTTCATGTAAGGCCAACAGTATTTGCACTTTGCCTTAATATAACATATACCAACAATGTCATATTTGCTATGGTTGTCTTATCATCAAGCACAGAGTTTGGTGCATAGTAGGTTCTCAATAAATATTTGTTGCATGAATTCTGAATGTTTATATAATAAGTTATGGCAAGTTCAGGAAAAGAACTTCTTATTTAGTGGTTCTTTATCATTACTAAATTCTTCAAAGTATATAACTTTGAAACTTCAGAAACAAAATATTAAGGTCAACTGAGATGAAAATAAACCAGTAAATACAACTAAAAAAAAACACCTATCTTAATTTATTTTATTTTTAGATAAATTTTATTTTTACTTGTCTAGGGACCAAAGAAGTCAGAGAATAATAAAAGGCCATATGTAAGGATGAGGATTCTGACAACTGCAAAGGAAGATCTATTAAGAACTGGTGAAGCTGGGTGTGGTGGCACATGCCTGTAATCCTAGCACCTGGGGTTTGGAGGCAGGAAGATCATGAGCTGTAGGCCAGCCTGAGCTACATAGCAAGACTCTGTCTCAAAAAACCAACAAAACAAAACAAATCCATTGAGAAAACAAAATAAAACAGAACTAATATCAACCAAAATGTATAGATCTTGCTGGAGTCACCTGTCTACAGATATTTAAATTGAATGATAAATATACTGGCTTTTTCTCTAATGACAAACATTCTCTAAATATCAAATGATAAAAGCAGTTTGACCTTTTCAATTATACCTTTATATTCAGGAATGATGGCTCAAAAGAAAATTAAGTGGATAAAATAATAAGATTGGAGTACTAAGGAAATCAAGAAATTATGATGTAGTAATGCAACTAAACAGGAAGATATCATCTCCCATTGCAGTAAAATATTCCTTATCTTTGCTCTTTAGAAAAAAAGTAAAGATTTTTGCCAAAACTGATCCTGAAATTTAGAATATTATTATTGAGGAAAAGTTAAGACTAAAAAAAAATATATATATAACTCAGATAATGGAAAAATCTATTAACTGCATGTACCCTCACAGAGTTTTTAATGGTTGATTGTTTCAGGATTGTTTTCAGGAATGCACTGCCACATCCTTCTCCATTTGTGCGGTGCTAGGGATTGAACCTGGGCCCTCAGAAAATGCAGTGCAGTAATCAACTATATAATTGTAGTAAATTACTAAATGCAAAGGTTACACAAAGGTTTGCTTTTTAAAACTTCAAAGAAGTTATATAGTTAAAAAGAAAGTGGTAAAACTAAAAACTACTCAAACTTACCCTGAAAATTTAATATTTATAAAATATCTAAAAGTTTCACTTTCTAAATGCATTTTAAAACACAAATGAAATTCAGACTACCTCATTCATTTGGCTTCATAAAATGAAGAAATAAAAACAACAGACAAGAAAGAACACAAAAATGTGTACAATGATATGGTTGTAACCCTGGGCATGATAAAAATATTGTTTTTCTTGGTTTCCTGTGTAGTTTCTTCAAACAAATTCTATAATTGTAAATGCCTACTAAGAAGCAGTGGACATGATAATGAAAACTGCAGCTAGAAGAAGGTATAATTTCTTTAGTAATATCTTATGTAATAAAACAAAAGTTTTATTTATTTAATAAACCTCCTATTGAGAAGTCTGAAAATAACCAAGAAATTGCTCCCTTTATAAAACTACAGAAATTTAGGTAAAAACATTAATGCCTACAAAGAAATAAAACAGACTAGTCAAATACAATGTAAAAACTTCTAATAATATTTTGAATTTGAAAAATGGATGAAGGGAAAAAAGGTCAAGTGATGACATAGGGATAAAATTGAACCAGAACACCAACTTAAAAAAGAAATTAGGAAACAGTAAAATAAGTTTTGAGGAGCATCACATTCAATCCAATAAATTTGCTGAGCACACAGTATACACAATGCATTGTGCTATATTGGGATTAGGCAGAGATATAAGTCCAAATACAAATACCATCACACTTCTTTTTTGCCAACAATAAAAAATTACATAGGTGTTGAGACAAAAAATAAAAAATAAAAATAAACTCAAAGTCCAAAATTTTTCTCTATGAATTTAAATTTTTCCCAGGAAGAGAGAATACACACAGAAAAATGAACTATATAATTCAAGATAACATTACAGTAAGAGTCACCTAACTGGGATATCTGCCTAGTTATAATCTGGTTTTATTGGACTGTAATACAATAGATGTCACCTATCTGAATATAATAAATTTAAATTTCCACTTTAGATCAAAATTAAAGGGAACTTTTTCCTATTTAAACTAGTTTAAAACCTGTTTAAATATAAACACTGTTAGCATCATTTTAACTATTCCCTTTATTTATCACTTAGCAAAGATTTTCTTAGGTGGTTTCTGATTTTTAGAATCCTAGATGTATGAGAGAATACAGACGAGTCAAGTTAAAAATTAGGTAAGTACACCTAGCTTGCTTAATTTGAACCTGAAATGCCCACATGTAGAATTTAATACATCTCAGTATTGGATATAACAACTATACGTAATGTGATACCCTGAATGAGATCCTAGAATAGAAAAAAGACTTTAGGCAAAAACTAAGTAAAGCTAAGTATAGTATAGTCTTTAGTTAATAATGTATCAATATTAGTTTATTAATTGTGATAAATGTACCATACTAATATAAAATGTAATACAGGCAATTAGGAATGGGGTAAATGAGAACTCTCTGTACTAACATCATAGATTTTCTGTATTTTTAAAACTATTCTAAAACAAAAAGTTTATTTAAATATACATTTATAGATATGTAAATACTATCTATCAGTATTTATGAAAATTACTAAATCATAAAACATTGTCACACTTAAACTTGTCCGTAATACAATTTAACATAACTGGGCAACTTTGTGGTGCTTGGAAAATAGTGAGGGCTCAATGTTAGATATCATTTATTATCATCAATGGCACAAGAACATAAGCTCTGTGAGTGCAGAGATTTTTGTTCTGATTTACATACTGCGATATTCCTAGTGTCTGTCACATAGTTAAATATTCAATAAATGGTTATTGATCGGTTCATCCTCATTAGCCTTAAAAAAAAAAGGAGCCTTAATATATCAATTAGAATTGGGCTTGAATAGACACAAAATATATACAGTATGTATTTAAGAATCCTGTGGAATTCATGAAGAAAAATATATGAGAAATTAGGCTTATAAATTAGTACACTTGTCAGAATGGAAGGATATTATCTAAGTTAGATAAAATACTAGCCCTAATTAGTAAATAGAAGTAAGACACTCCAATTTATTGCTACAATATTGACTTTATGATATAAATACATACAAGTCAGTCTCTCTCGAAGCTCAGGAGTTGGAGCCATATCCACAGCACTTTTGCCATGGCAGTTGACTAACGTAGGATCAGCACCATGGCTAAGTAACAAAGAGCAGACTTCTACACGATTCTTGGAAGCAGCCTCATGTAGTGGGGTAAACTGCCAGAGATCCATAGCATTAACACAAGCTCCATGCTACAGTGAGGAAGAAAGTTTTACATTAGTAATCACTTTCCTGGATCAAATCAAACTCAGAAAATATTTATTTCACTAAGAATTTCAGTTACAACTTTTTGAAATGTGATTGTTTTAATTTCAGCTTTTAAATAAAACAGCTTAAGTTGAATATTTAAAACTTTTTAATGGAAATATTTTTTAAAATCATCTATTCTTTTTGTTTTTGATTTACAGTTTTAAGGAGTATTATATACTTCTTTTTTTATTGGAAAATTTTTAATGTACAACTTAATGTGATAATTCTGACATGTATTGCATTGTGACATTTCCATATGTGTTTCATTGTTCATTGCACAGATAAGTTCCCCCTGACCCTCTTGTGTACCTCCTCCCTCCGCCCCTCCTCCCCCACCAAAGGCCTCTCTTCCACTTGCATGTCTTTTTGTGGGAATATTTTTCTATATATCCTTGGATAGCAATTTTGTTTATGGTCAAAACCTTTTCTGTACTGATCTATGGTTTTACATTGTCAGTAATATTACATGAATTTTCTAGCCCATTTGTATTATTACCATTCTTTGGTATTATTGGCATTATAATTATTTCCCAAACTATTAAAATTGGGCTGTTTATTTTGAGGAGGCCCTAAAATCTTACTGATAAAAAACCACAAAGTAATGATAAGTTAAAAAAACAAGCAAATGATATTCAATAGTTTGAATTTCTCTTACCTTTAGGAGCAATTCTGTGACTTCATAATGTCCATATGAACACGCATTATGAAGAGGCACAAGTCCACTAAAAGAAAATAGGCAAATTAAAATACTTAAAATTTCAAACAATGTATTTAATCTATGAAATGGTGAAAAAAACAAAATCTAATAAACTCTAATATAATTACATTGAAATATTTTAAGTATTGAATAAAAAAATTCAAAGCTTAGTTTATATTCACACCTTTTGTATTTATCTTGTGCTTTTTGTATATAATCCTTAAAAATAATGTTAAAATACCAATTAAGATAGTGAAATAAAAGATGATGTGCTAATCAATAATTGCAGCCTTTATATATTGGTTCTGTACAGAAATGTTAAATTGGTAGTGAATAGAAATATTCCTACCATTTCAATTCACTGTCACAGTAATTTCCAATATAAAATTAAATAGCCAAAGTATTGTAACTTGTATATCAAAGTTGTCTAAATAAGTAAAAAATGAAAAACAAAAAACTCCTTTGCTGTGGTGTCCTTCTCTTGATGATTCATCTATCATACACCCATCTGTTTTCAGATATGCACAAGGAAATAGAGATGTACAAGACTATCAGGCATTTATGCCCCTAAACTACTGGGACACCATTTGCTATGACACAAAACCTGGTGCAGTCAAGAGAGAAAAAGCATGGAAAAGAGCACATCTGAAAAGGAGGGATTCCTCTTCTCATAACTGTCTCAAGTACTGAAGTCATTTTTATGTTTCCTGACATAAATAGGGGCAGAAAGAAAGAACATCCCTCCAGGGCAACTCTTCTTTATCCTGTCAATTACAAAAGTACAATATAATTTCAAGAGTATAATTTAATCTACTTCACTCGGGCAGGGTCAATTATCTTTTAGACCTTAAGATGAGAAAATGAGAAATGTTAGTTTTCCAAAAATTTCCCATTCATAAATGACAACCACTTTTTTCATTCTCTTCTTTATCCTGCCCATATTAACCTTCATAATAAGGACCTTCTAGATTTTCTTAGTTTAGATATTCAAGATTTTATCAGGAGAAAAATACATCGAATCAGAATACTGTACACTTATTTGACTTATAAAAGATATGATCCTCTAATACTTGATGAATATGATAGCTATGCTGTAAGATTAGGGCTGGGGTTTAGCTCAGTTGGTAGAATGCTGCTCTGCATTCTCTGATACTGTGGGTTTGATCCTCAGCACCACAAAAACAGGAGAAAGTCCTGGCAACCCACTCCCCAAACAATGCTGAAACAATCAGCCGCTGAAAACCCTATGAATAGCAGAGAAGCACTGACATAATGGTGGGCATGGCACAGTGTCAGGGAGTGTTTCATTCTTTTTGACACAACAGTCACTATGAGTTGGACACAACAACAACAACTGCTTCTAGATTACTACCATTTTCAATTTCTTTTATCTTTCTGAAAGGAAATTTAAGAGCTAAAAATAATGATTACAGTTGAGAAAGAATTTTAACTTCAATAATAAAATTGTAATAAAATTAAATTGATTTGGGAAATTATTATAAGAAATCTCCATAATAGGTATATGAAAATAAAGTCTGAAATCAAAGTTGTGAACGTTCTTTTGTTTTGTGTTTTTTGTATCATTTTGCATTGCTGGGGATTGAATTCTGGGACTAGAGCATGATAGGCAAGCACTTTACCACTAGATCTATATCCCCAGCCCCTTAACATTGTTAATGAATCAGATATATGACTTTGTCTAGTGCTTAAAACTTTAGCATATCAGAAAATGAAAACCAAGCACAGTAAACCACAAATAAAATCATTAAAAGGAAATAACTTGATATACCTACCCTTTGTCTTTTGCATGAACATCAGCACCATGCTGAAGAAGCAGCTGAACGATCCGAACTCTGTTGTATCCTGCTGCTAGATGTAAAGGAGTAGACTAGAAAAGTAAAAGAAAAACACATGCTCTCTTTAGGTAAAAAAATTCTTTCTTTGCCATTTAGCCTGTATTTATTCAGACTTAAACATGATGAAAGTTAACATAAAAACACTGGGTTCAGGGCCAAAGAACGTAGTTCAGTGGTAGAGTGCTTTCCTAGTATGCACAAATCCCTGGATTTAATCCACAGTGCCACAAAAAACAAAACAAACAAAACAACACAAAACAAAAAACTGTTGAAATACCAAAAGTTCACATTTTGTAACCGGACAAGAGACAATTCACTATCCTCCAAAGAAAATTCTAAGTTCATGGCCACCTGCTAAGCTTTGAATTTGGTTTGTCCCCACCAAAATTCATGTTGAGGCGTGGTCCCTGATGTGACAGTACCTGGAGGTACTGAGACCTTTAAGAAGGATTAATGCATTTCTTCAGGGATTACACTGGTTATCACTGGAGCCAGGCTATTAAAAAGCACGTTTGGCTTAGCTAACTCTCTTGTGGCCCTCTCCATCCACCCCACCCCCACATGTATGCACACACATGTACTCCTGCCATGTAATGCTTCCCACAATGTGAAGCAGGCAATAGGCCCTTGTCAGATGCTGCCACCATGCTGTTCAGACCTTCCAGCCACAAGAATTGTGAGCCAAATATACCTCTTTTCTTCATCTATTACCCAGTATCAGGTTATAGCAACATAGGATGGTCTAAGGGTCTAAGACACCATTCACCTATTTCCCTTATTTCTCAAGGCCTTCAGTAATGTCAGTAACGAAGCCCTACGCTACTAACACTACATTACATTTTTTTCCTTTCCATAAAGAACGAGTCTTACTGTACTGAGAAGTCATATACAAATCATATTCCTGATAACTAGAAACAGTCTTCCTTATCCTATTTAATTCTTGTTCATTCAAGTTCTAATATTGAAATCCCAATTCTGCCATAAGATCTTATCTAATGATCTAGCTCTCAAAATTTCTTTAATAGCAAAGGTTGAAAAGCATCTTTAAAGAACTGTTTGAAGAAATGTTAGTGGAACCAAAAGGACAATGCACCTTATTCATTCTGTATGAGTCACAACTAATCTGCTACACTGGATGCAATGAAATATGCCAAGATAGTAATTAATCTATTTTATATACCACATATACAGTATAACACAACAGTAAAATATAGTTTCTTCTCAACTAATTTCTACCACATTTTAATTTGAACCAAGATATTAAAAGATTCTCTACTAAAATGTAATATAGTAATTAAAATAAACTCACCTTTTAAAAAATCAGAAATAACTTAGTTTTAATTAAAAACCTCTCTGCTACTATAGGAAATTTCTGCCTTTGCTCATTTAAAATTTAAATACTATAACAGTTTCCTACACAGGCTCTAATATATTTTAATGTACTTTTTCATTTTTATTGTCTTTTATTTAATGTTTTGGGAATTAATAGGATTTTCATATTATATTCTTCACTTATTCCAAATGTCAAGATACAAAAGAATTACTACATACTGAACTATCTATTTAATGTTTTCAGGGTGGTACACACATTTTATATATTCTGACAGTCTTAAATTTAGAAAACATTTTGAGCATCATGCAGCTTTTAAGGAAAAGACCAGGTATATCAGAAGAGAGCCCTGAATAGGAAGTCAGGAAATTTGATCACATTCCCAGATCCCATGAAACCCTGTGAAAGCCATATTACTTGTGTGTCTCAGCTTCATCATGTGTAAAATTGCAACAAAATCATCCACCGTAGCTATTTCAGTAACTTCGGAAAATTAACCTTCATCTCATTAACAAACACTTTTAATGCCATATAAAAACAGACGACTAATGCTAACAAAACTTAAAAGAAAGCTTTGAAACCAAATGTATGTGTACACAACAGGTGCAACCAACAGGGAGACATTTATGTAAGAACTATTACATCTTAACAGGAATCATGAGAATGTGTAGCAGGATTTGTTCTTATCTTTCTGGTTTCCCCTCAGCTATGAGTTATATAATTTCTAATCCAGATTCTCGGCTTTGGGTGGGTATTATCAAGAAGATAGGGTTGTCTCTTCATGAAATTCCTATTCAAGGGCAACAGTTTGACTTTGTGAGGGCAGGCCACAGGTGTCTCTGCCTGCACTGTTTTTGCAGCTTAAGATTGTTTTAGCTATATGTGTTCTTTTGTGTTTCCATATGAATTTTAGGATTATTTTTTCTATTTCTGCAAAGTCTGTCATTGGAATTTTAATGGGGATTGCATTAAATTGGTAAATTGCTTTTGATAATAAAGCCATTTTTGCAATATTGGTTCTCCCAATCCATGAGCAGTGGAGGTCCTTCCATCTTTAGTATCCTCTGCAACTTCTTTCTTTAATGTTTTGAATTTTTCCTTGTAGAGATCTTCAGGGGTCTTTGGTTAGATTGATTCCTAAATATTTAATGTTTTGGTGGGCTATTGTGAATGGGGTTGTTGCCTTAATTCCCTTCTCTTCCTGTTCACTATTAGTGTAAAGGAAGGCTACTGATTTTTGAGTGTTAATTTTGTATCCTGTTAATTTGCTGAAGGAATTAATTAGCTCTGTGAGTTTTCTAGAGGAACTTTTGGGGTCTTTTAGGTAAAGGATCATGTCGTCCAGGAATAAGGATAATTTGACCTCTTCTTTGCTTATCTGTATCCCTTTGATTTCTTTCTCTTGTCTCAATGCTCTGGCTAGAACTTTGATCACATTACATAAGAGAGGAGAGAGAGGGCATCCTTGTCTTGTTCTTGATCTTAGAGGGAATGGTTTCAACTTTTCCCCATTTAATATATTGGCTGTAGGTTTGTCATACATGGCCCTTATGATGTGGAGGTATTTCCCTATCATGTCCATTTTCTCTGGGACTTTTATCATGAAAGGATGTTGCACTTTGTCGAAGGCCTTCTCGGCATCTACTGAAATGATCATGCAATTTTTCTCTGCAAGTCACTTGAAATGTTGAATTACATCAAATGATTTTCATATGTTGAGTGAGCCTTGCATCTGTGGAATGAAACCCACTTGATTACAGTGTATGATCTCTTTTATGTGTTGCTGAACTCGGTTTGCCAGAATTTTACAGAGGATTTTCTGCATCGATGTTCATCAGGGAAATTAGTCTATAGTTCTTTCTTTGAAGTGTCCTTGCCTGGTTCTGGTATCAGGGTGATACTAGCTTCATAGAATGAGTTTGAAAATGTCCTTTCATTATATCTATTTTATGAAATAGTTTGGGGAGAATAGGTATTAATTCTTTTTTGACGGTTTTATGAATTCTGCTGTGAACCCATGGGGACCTGGCCTTTTCTCTGGTGGGAGATTTTTTATTACTGTCTCTATTCTGATAAATGTAATGGATCTGTTTAGTCTGCAGCCATAGCACTGTGGCGTCCAGATCCTGTTAGATCTTGGAAGCTAAGCATGGTTGGGCCTGTTTAGTACATAGATGGGAGACCGCCTGAGAACAACAGATACCATTGGCTTGGGAGAAGAACCTTGCAAGCCACTCCCAAAAATCAATCTGCCATCAAAAACCCTATGAATAGCAGAGAAGCACTGACAGTAGTGTTTTGCCTGTTGTGTGTAGGGTCACTATGAATCAGACCCAACTCAAGGGCACCTAACAACAACAACAATGGATCTGTTTAAATTGCTTATTTCCTCCAGGCTTAATTTTTGTAATTCACATGTGTTAAGGAACTTATTCATTTTTTCTGTATTTTCAGTTTGCTTGCTTGTTTGTTTGTTTGTTTGTTTTTGGGAGTACAATTTCTCAAAGCATTCCCCGATGATGTTCTGGATTTCTTTGGTATCGGTGGTTATCTCATTCTCATCTCTCTATTTTTTTTTTAATTTAGGCCTTTTTCTTCTTTATTTTGGTAGGACTGGTGGGGGGATGGGGGGTATCCATGTTATTAACCTTTTTGAAGAACCAGCTCTTAGTCTCATTAATTCTTTGAATTGTCTTTTCAGTTTCTAATTGGCCAATCTCTGCCTTGATCTTAATAATTTCTGTCTGAGTCCTCCTATTGGGTTTGGCTTGTTGTTGGCCTTCTAGTGCCTTAATATGTGTCATTAAGTTATTTAACTGGACCTTCCCTAACTTATTGATGAAGGCACTCATGGCTATGAATTTTCCTCTTAGAACTGCCTTTGTTGTATTGCTAAAATTCTGGTAGGATGTGTTTTTATCCTTGTTTGATTGCAGAAATTTTTAAATTTCCTGTCTGATTTCTTTGATGACTAGTTGATCATTTAGCAGTGTATTATTTAGTCCCTGTGAATTTGTAACACTTCTGAAATTTTTCTTTTTACTTCTAGTTTTATTCCATTGTGATTTGACAAAGTACAGGTGATGATTTCTATTTTCTTGCATTTGTTGAGGCCATGTTTGTAGACTACAATGTGGTCTATCTTAGAAAAAGTTTCATGTGGTGTAAGAAGAATGAGTATTCTGCATCTGATGGGTGGAATATTCTGAGTACTTCTGTAAGGTCCAGTTGGTCTACCGTGATATTTAAGTTCATCATTTCTCTGTTGATTTTTTGCTATGATGACCTGTGCAAGAACTACTTTTGACAACTGGTAAGTAAGTTAGTAAGCTCTTACTGGACATAGCTGATATTTAATATTCTATGGAAAAGGTAATATATTTATTGCTTACGAACAAAGAAGATTTTCCATTCTTATATTAAGTGTATTTCACATAACTTTTTTTGTACCTAGTTGATTCAGTCATTTCTGTTTATTTCTGAAAATAAAGAAAATCCCCAAATGAATGAACACATATACACTTTTATTAATAGTTTCTTTAAAAGGGCAAAATGTAAGAAAAATCCAACTTCCAGATTTTCAAAAATTCTTTAAGAGTAAAAATTACTTACAATGTTTTATAATGGTAATATATTTAGTTCATGAGCTCTTGAAACTTACGTAAAGATAAATGAGAAGCCTCCATAATTGACCAGGTGGTAAACAAGAAGTCTGAAATAAAGTCTGTCTATGTTTTATTGACTATGCAAAGGCATTTGACTGTGTGGATCATAACAAATTATGGATAACACTCGAAAAATGGGAATACCAGAGCCCCTAATTGTACTCATGAAGAATCTGTGCATGAACCAGAAGGCAGTTGTTCAAATAGAACAAGGAATCACTGCCTAGTTTAAAGTTGAGAACGGTTGTGCATCAGGGCTATATACTTTCACCATATCTCTTCAATTTATATGCTGAGCAAATAATCTGAGAAGCTGGACTTTATGAGGAAGAACGTGGCATCAGGATTGGAGGCAGACTCATTAACAACCTTCGTTATGCAGAGGACACAACTCTGCTTGCTGAAAGTGAAGAGGATTTAAAACATTTACTGAGGAAGATCAAAGAAAATAGTCTTCAGTATGGACTGCAACTAAACATCAACAAAACAAAAATTCTTACAACTGGGTCAGTATGCAATTTCACAATCAATGGAGAAAAGATTGAGGTTGTCCAAGAGTTTGCTTTACTTGGCTCTACAATCAACACCTGTGGAATAAACAGTCAGGAAATCAAAAGATGTATTGCTTTAGGGAAAGCGGTGGCAAAAGATCTCTTTAGCACATTGAAAAGATGTTACATTGAAGACAAAGGTGCACCTGACTCATGCCATGGTATTTCCAATTGGATCATATGGTTGTGAAAGATGGACACTGAGCAAGGGAGACAGGAGAAGAACTGATGCTTTTGAACTATGATGTTGGAGACGATTATTAACTATACCACGGACTTCCAAAAGAACCAACTGATCTGTCCTAGAAGAAGTGCAACCAGAGTGCTCCTTGGAAGGAAGGATGGCTAGACTGCGTCTTATGTATTTTGGACATGTACTCAGGAGAGACCAATCCCTGGAGAAAGACATCATATTTGGGAGAGTGGCAGGTCAATGAAAAAAAGGAAAACCCTCCACCAGATGGACTGACACAGTGTCTGCAACAATGGGCTTAAACATAAATAAGATTGTGTGCCTGGCACAGAATCAGGGAGTGTTTCATTCCACTGTACATAGAGTCACTATGAGATAGACTCAACTTGACAGCACCTAACAACAACACAATGAAAAAATGGAGTTGAGTAAGTTCCAAAAACTATCTAGGTTACTGAATTTAAAGAGTCTATAGATACCCTCATGGTAATGTTGGAAAAGGTAAATTATGAGATTACAATTCAGAAGAGGTTAAGGTCAAAACCAAATTGGGTCATCTCTGGCATTCACTTAAGATAGCTTAGCATCTACCATGTTAAGTACTAGGGATAGTATGATAACTAAGAGAAGTTCAATACTTTGTCCGTATAGATATTCTTATTCCTTGAAGACACAAAGTCCCTAAATAAAATGGATGTAAATTAATTCTTTATTCAGAAGGATGAAAGATGAGGAAACAAAACTCTAGATTCTAAGGACTAACTGGAGAAAGCAAAGGGTGCAATAACTCAGGAAATGGAAGTTCCCAATGCAAAGCTACCCTGGAGGCAAGGAAAAGAGAGTGGGACCAGGGAAGAGTCTCTAAAGAACTGCTCTCTGAGCTAGGACTAGAGGACAAACAGAAATCACTGGGGCAAAAAGATGATAAACCTTATTCCAGGTAGTGTGAAGAGCACATGTTATTACCTAGTGGACATATATATTTGAGAAACTTTAAAAAATAGTTCAGTGGCTAAGTGTAATGTATGAGATTAGGGGAAACCCTAAGAACCATGGGCAACTACTGAAGGTTTTGAAGCAGAAAATTACTTTTGCTGGAGTTTTGGAAAGATCAGTTTAGTTACTATATGGAACATAAAATTGAAGACAGGGTGTAAATCTTATGGCATAAAGACCCAAACAGAAGGCCATACGACTAATTCAAAAGAAAGATAATGATAATGCCAGTTAATAGTGATAATAACATCTAGGTAGGAGTATGGGAGCTCCCAGAGTGGTTGAGTTCCCAGGAAAAGTGAGCACAGAAAAAGCTGGATGAGTCTTTCTTGGTAATCATTACAGTGTGGATGCTAATCATCTAACCCATATAGAGGCACTAGAAGGCACATAAATAAGATCGTGTGCCTGGCACAGAATCAGGAAGTGTTTCGATCTGCTGTACATAGGGTTGCTATGGGTCGGATTCAACAGCACCTAACAACAAGAAGGCACATAATAAGCAGTCAAATGCATGAAGGCAGAATGCTAAGAAAAAAAGTATAGACAAATTGAGATCAAAGGATGGTTTGAACATGCATACCGCACTAAGAAGCCAGAGGTTTTTCAAAATATCAACAAAAATTTATAACTGTTATTTACCAAATGCTATCTTCTGATGCACAGCAATTAAAATCCTGTAGCTCAGGACTAAACTTGGTGAATGGTTACCATATTGTGCTAAATTTACACTTCAACTCTCAAAGGGAAAAGCAATGATAAAAGTCATTTTCTAATTGCTATAATTTACAGTGTGATTTTGATTTTGGATACACAAAGCAGACCTATTTGTGAGATTCTCACACATGGTACTAGATCATTTGATGGTAGTTGTAAATAAGTAGAGATAAATGCTTAATATTCCTAGCCATTGTTGTTGTTGTTGTTGTTAGGTGCCGTCGAGTCGGTATCCGACTCATAGCAACCCTCTGTACAATAGGGGAAACACTATTGTCAGTGCTTCT